>ARYC01009553.1:0-21380 GCA_000711775.1 Oxytricha trifallax | reverse complement strand
AATTAACAGTGAAATCATGCATTGTGACCAATTTCACTGTTAATTCGTCGAATGACGTCAAAATAGAGCAGTGACCACGACCACCCCTGAACTCACCAGATATGTGGTCACGTGGTCACTGCCTCCGTGGTCCTCGTGACCTTGACCGTGACAGTGGTGACCATGACCATGACCACGTGACCATCACTAGAAAATGCATGATTTCACTGTTAATTCGTCGAATGACGTCAAAATAGAGCAGTGACCACGACCACCCCTCAACTCACTAGATAAGTTGTCACGTGGTCATTGCCTCCGTGGTCCTCGTGACCATGACCGTGACCATGGTGACCATTACCACGGTGACCATCACTAGAAAATGCATGATTTCACTGTTAATTCTTCGAATGACGTCAAAATAGAGCAGTGACCACGACCACCCCTCAACTCACCAGATACGTGGTCACGTGGTCACGTGGTCACTGCCTCGTGGTCCTCGTGACCATGACCGTGAGCACGGTGACCATGACCATGACCACGGTGACAACGTGACCATCACTTGAAAATGCATGATTTCACTGTTAATTCGTCGAATGACGTCAAAATAGAACAGTGACCACGACCACCCCTCAACTCACCAGATACGTGGTCACGTGGTCACTGCCTCCGTAATCCTTGTAACCATGATTAGGGCAATATATTAAAAAGTAGGAGTATCATGCAGACCCAATAAGCAAGATCTTAAAATAAACGGTCTTAGCTACCAATGTGAACAATAGAAATACCAAACTAATACATCGCTTGAATAATGCTTTATTAGAGGGATTTTAGTTCTGCTACTTTAATTTAAAATATAATTTCGACCATGTTGAATTAATAAAATCATGGATCTTAAGGGTTGATTGATATTCAAGGTCAGTTTAATATGGTAGAGATACAATACTCAAAATTTAATAATAATGAGGGACTAATACTTTAACTTAAATAAATTTTGTTAAAAATTATACAAGCTAGACGTATGCGCTTAAGGAATAAATTTACTTTAATATTCTAAAATTCATAATAAACTTAAGGATGATCAATTATTATACACTTTAAATTACTACTTAAATTCTATAATGAACTTGGAAAACTATCACTGATGTAAAATAGATAATATAATTTTAAAAAATGATCAGGAAATGTTTCGAATAGAAATAAGAAGAAATAAAGCTAAAGCCAAAGATTTATGTTTATAACCCCTATAAAGTGCTCTGTTTAAGGTAACCATCATAGGAGATAGTATTTTTCAAGACATAAAAACAAAGTAACTAAGCTTTAAAAATATACGGGAACATTATTAATAATGATCAAATCAAAATTGAAGATTTTATTTTTACCATGAAATTTACTAGAGTTATCTTATGACAATAAACTAAAATAAAATGCCTAGTTAATAAGTATAGATCAAATACTAAAATGATATCATAAAGAAATGTAGGAATACAATAGTTCTAGATTTATTAATGAGGGTTAGAATAATGGAAATTATATTAATAAAGTTTTTATTCTGTAGCTCAGACGAAATTAAGAAAAGTATAGATGAATTTAATTGTAATAATACAACGTATTTAAGAGAAAATTACTTTATAAATGATAATCGGTTAAAGATATCAAGTAATAATCAAATAAATTATAACTTTAACATTCACATAGATAATTAAAATTTTAGTAATTAGGATTATATAATAATTTAATAAATTTTTACTTACTTCTAGAGTAAAAAACTGACTATAAATATTTATTGTCATGGGAATAATTTATAAATATTTATGTTTACTATGATAAACAAAAGTGCAATAAAACTTGTATTTCATTATATATATATATAAATATTATAAATATCTATCAGAAATGACAACAATATTTCCAAAGTTATCTAATTTTCTATATCTGCTATCAATCACTGGATCCAATATTATCAAATATATAATTATTATTGATTTTTGAAGTTAACTTTATTAGAATGTAAAATTTGTTGCTAAAATAACAGGGTCTCATTATATGTAAACAAAATCAGTTTAAATTCTTTTGATTACTATTAAGTTATTATCAAATGTTTTAATTTCCATTTATATTATACATTTAAACAGTCATTTTATAGCATATAAACTACAATATTTTATTTCTTAATGAATTTATTTAATTTAATTGAATTACTATAAATATGCTTAGTTTTACTAATGAATATAGCTTATACTCAGCTTGTATAATATAGAAAATCCTACAATTTCAGTTGAATAATTAAACTTTCAAAGAATACTAAATTATATTATGTAGAGGGGGTCTCAAACTGCTTAGTAGTATCAGAACATCATCTGGTATGTGGTTAAGAACACTAGACTTGCAGTAGTTAACTCCCTACTTGGAAAAATAGCTGAAAAAGTCACTATAAACAATCTTTCTGAGGAAAAAAGCCAACCACTGGAAATAAAATAAATATAACGATAAAAGAATGGTAATTATAAAAATATAAGATAAATTTAGGGAGATTACTGTGAAGCATTTCTGAATGGAGGAAATAAACAATCCAAATAGAAATAGGCTCTTTAATAAATAGAATTTCAAAAACCATAAAAATCTGTCTAGAAAAATAGGCTACTCAACATTAGAAATGGTAACCTAAACAATTAATCCAAAAATAGGGTAGGTAATATTCAAATCTAAAGAGTAATAGCAAAAAGAGGCAGGCTATAGTTTATTCTTTTTAACATCAATCTTGAATTAGTATTTCTCATTAAAAAAGAAATTTTACAAAAAAAATCAAGTTAATGTTAAATAATCTTCATAAATCAAGATAAATCACTTCAAAACAAACATATATAAAGAAGGACCCATAGGTAGATGAGAATGACAACTAGATGGCAGATAATAGATTCAATTAAAGATAAGAAATACTTTAGTCATAGTTTTAATTAAACATGCTATGAATAGATAACATAAAATAATGGTTTAGATTTATAATCTTAATTTAAAGACTATACAGAAATATAGTAAAAATATGAAAATTAATTATAAACATGGGTTTCCTGGATTCACCAAGTCAATTTATTAAAAGCTTTACGATACAGTTATGGTAGTTTAACTTATATCTCTATTGATTATATAATGCATGGCATTAATAACTTGAAATAAGGATTGAAGCGATTGATTAGTAGAAGAACTTGATGAAAAAACTAGCATTCAAATATTATTTGACATTCTAAGCAATATTTTTCACTAGGAAACTTCACTCAAAGACATCAATACATGCATTATTTTATATTTCATGAGAAAAGGAGATTATTAACAGTATATTATTATGCTACCTTGAGATAGTTAAAATCTAATGTAATACATAAAGCTGCCATTTTAAAAATAAAATACATAAACAAAAGAAGTAGATGCTATAGGTACTATGATGACAATCATACATCGTAGTTGTGAGCTACATGATTAACTATTATTGAAGTATTCTCAAAACATTTACAGAAAAGCAAATTATAATGAAGCATTTATAAAACATGATCTAATTACAAGGTTATCAAAACCATAAGTAATAAATACTGAAAGATTTAGAATTCAGATAGTAATTTGAAATTACATTTGAATATGAATTAAGAGCAGGAGAAGTAAGCTGATAAATGTGGGTAATAAGTCAAGAAACTATTCAGATTGAGAACAAGAGAAGATAACTGATGATATTAAAGATTTAAAGCAGACTATGAAACTGAAGTTTTATGTGACAATCTTTATAAAATTATTAATAATTTTTAATCAATATAAAAATATTTAAACGATTGAATCCAAAAGATGTAAGACTTATCTCCATTTACAAAAATGAAGCATCACTGGTTGTTCCAGTAGGATCATAGGAAGTTATTTTATTATGAATGCATAAAGGTATGTTATAAAACATACAGTTCAGCAAGATTAACAACAACACCGTAGAAATAAAAGAGTGTCTCTACTTTAATGATCGGAATTCTAGACCATTAATTTGAATGGCGAATGTGAATACAGGTACTTAGAAAATGATTGGTAGTCTAGTGGCAAATGATTAGCTACAAACCTGGATTTAGACTAGGAATAATCTAACAACCAAAGTGATATGAAGAACATTGAGAAGAAACGACAGGTTAGAGGATAAAAAAATCAGGGGAAAGTCTATAGAGGAAATAAGTTAGCACTGATAGAGCTATAATATCTTTACCAACAAAGCTCAGAAATTATTGCTTTGATATATTCCTATCGCATTCTTTATATAAATTCTTATCAATTATAGCTCATATTGATGATAATCAAAAATATAAATATATATTAAAATATATAACTGACATTTAATGGAATATATAAAAACATAATAATAAAAAGCTGTCACTGTTAACTATAATAACAATTAATTATTGAGTTTTATCTAATTAGTTTTATTGATAATGATTATAAAAACAGTTATTATTATCGTTGCAGTTGCCTGATTATCAATATATTAACGTATAAAATTTATATTTATTATTTAAGCAATTATAAATAAATGTATGCCTCACCAATTTTATAGATTATTTCCAGTAATCACATTTTATGCGACATTTTATTTTGGCAACTGAATAATATTATATAAATTTATTGAATTTCTTTTTAAAGAACATATATTTATATTTAAAAATTGATTAAATATAAACTAAGATAAATAAATATATATCAGAGATTATTTAGAACATCATAAATATTAAAGTCTCACTGTTTGGTGGCTTTATCAAGGACAGTTATCGTATCAAACTCGTCAAATTCACACTAAATAATAATAATAATACAATAATAATTAGAACACATTGAGGTCTCAAGGACCCCGATTTAAATATGTGTTAATATGTGAGGGACTTGCTCTTTGCTTAAGAATTGTAATTTCCTTTTCTGTATAATGGGTCTTTGTCTTCTTCTTCTTCTTCTTCCTCCTTTTCTCTTTTGTTGTCTTTTTCTTCCTTATCATCTTCCTCTTCTTCCTCCTTTTCTTCCGGTCTTCATTCGGTAGTTTAGCATTCGCATCTCGTCTCCTGTGTCCTTGAATTTGAATTGATGTTCGAAGTTTTTGACATTAATGTAGAATTTATCTTCTTTTATTTTATATCCCCTTTCATTCTGGTTGTAATCATTTGGGTGATGTCAGATTTAATTAAGTAGGCATGCTTTTGGAGGCATTTTATGTATAGTTCAATTTTGTTTAGATGGTCCTGTGTTTTGTAGTGATCAATAAGAAATTTTTATCATTTGCAGTAAAAGATTTAAGTATACCAATGTTGAAGAGTCTCATCATATCTTATTCCTCTTCAGTTGTGTCTATCATGGTGTTTAGTTCTTACTGTAGGCTTTTTGTGCGTTCTTTCCTAATCACACTAAATAATAGAATTAAATGTTATGAATAACTCTAATTTACATATTCACAAAGGATTATATATTTATTGATAAAGCATACCAGTTTTAAAATAAGGCAGTTTAAATTGTTTTATTATAATTAACAATTATCATAATAGATATTAAAAAGTACAAATTAGATAACTTTGAAAAAAGATGCTCCTAGGATCCTGATTCTTAATTTATATTGCTCCTTCAATTCCATATCTCAATTCCCATAACAATTAAAATTATTATATTTATTTAATTCATTCATACATACATATGATACTGCATATTTGTTATTAAATATGAACAAAGCTAAAGGATAAAACACTATGGAACAATTTAAATACCTAGTCAGCTAGGCAGCACTTGGAATCTTCAATCTTTAACAAAGAAAATGATCCATAATCAAGATGGAATCCTTCATTTTTAAGGTCTTTTTGTCTAAGTCATGGTGTAATACTCAAAGATGTTGTGAGTTACATAAATCAAGCATCATTTCAGTAGTTGTTATTTATATTGTACTTAGATGATTTTTGTATTGATGAGAAGATTTAATTAAAGGATTGCTAGACCTCTTCCATTCATAGGCAAAGTTATTAAAATGCTTAATCATATTGAAAGGAATGATAAAGTAGAATACTATGATAGTATTGGTGAGGGCAAGAGCAGAGTTAAGACTTAAAATTTATTCAAATAAGCATTTTATTTAATGAGTGACATAATGTATAGGGTTAAGTAATTTAAGCTAAAGTATTAATTTAAATATGAGTAACCAATCTAAACTGGGATTATTGGCATTTCATAGGAGATTATATTTAGTTATAATACATTTATACTGTACCATAATCTCTATACTTTGATTGTACCAAGGAGACTTCATCAAGAGTTATGAAGTTTTATTAAAGCAAAATTGAGGTGTAAAGATAATTCTTGTCAATTAACAGAATTAATTATACTTAGAATTAAAGCTAAAATAATATAAAGATTCCAAACAGTTTTATATGAAAAACTTTTTCAAATAATAATGATTAAAATTTGTAAAATAGAGGATTGAAAGAATTATGTCTATAAATGAAAAAGCATCATTTTATCTCATTTTCATGTTTCTATTTATATATTACCATTTATATACTTTAATACTCATATACTATTTTTAGTAGATGCTCTAAGAAATGTTAGTTTAATTCCTACACCAATCTTGCTGATGACAACCTCTGTAAAATATATTAAATTAATGAAATATGGCAATTTCTGCTCAAATATTTTTCCATTTTAGATAATTTCTAATTAATTCCGTATTTATTCATAGATATCTAGTACAAATTGAAAGTGTTGAGAGTAAGGCTCATTAATTCTCAATAATTTATTGTTCAATATTAATGATATAGAAATATATAAAATAAATAAATAATAAATTAAGAATTGAATCTTCAAAAAAAAGTGCCTTTTCCTCTTCAAAGCCAGTGCTGCCGTTTACATTATTTTAATCAATGCATATTTTCTACTCTCAACTAACTCCCTATAGTTGATATCTTAAATAAATATAAATATAGAAATCTATTTTGTTATGAAACATATTCCGAATTTTACCATTATAGTTTGATTGTTAATTTTATTTATTAATAATAATTAGCTACATATTTATATACATTTTTAACATTAATAATAATGATATTTATTGAAGTTCTTACGAATGTGATGACTTCAATAAAGACATTGCCTCATTATTATTGTCTAATTTAATTATTCAAGTAATGCTAATTCAATTCTTCAATGCGCTGTTAATAATTCAAAACATTGCTTTTCATCTTATTTTGTTACTCTTTGCTTGCTGCTTTGTAATTTTTGTTTCAATGATGACTGAACCTGCCTCTATTTCTCTTTTTGAATAAATTATTTACCTTTTTTAGTAGTATTACACATCTAAGAGGTCATTGTGTATCTTTTAATTGTCTCAATATTGTAGAAATTTCCTTCCTTTATTTTATTTTAAATCCTAAGCCTCTGCGCTGAATGCACCAAGCAACCTACAAATTTATTTTTAAAATAATGTTTAATGTGATTATAACTATCAAGATATGTTCTTATTAGACAGGTCATATATTCTTCGAATAGATTCAAGAATTAGCAGTCATTTAATCATTAATTAGCTAAAAAGAATTAGGAGAACTATTAATAAAATACATAAAAAATAGGTAAATGACATAATATAAGATATCAGAAATATTCTTATTTATTTTAACAGTCAAGTTTCTTATTATTTACTTATTTATATTTTAATAACATCTATGAGATTTATTTTTAACAAACTTATTTTAAATTATAAATTATTGATTATTAAAATAAACACACAGACAACAAAATTATTATTAATTACAATAAGTGTATTCTTAAGATAAATTAGATATAATAAGAATAATACTTAATGTAAAGCACAAAAATATATCATGTTTCATCCTCTTATAATATAGAACTTTCTTTGATTGTTGGCATTCAGTGTTTTTGTTACTTGATTTTAAGCATATTTAAGTTTTATACTTCTCATTATTGCTTTTAATTTTACTTCGAGCCTTTTAGTAATTGCATAATTTATTAAATAATACTTGCCAATTCTTTCTATAGTTCGTTTCTTGCATCATGTTTTCCTACACATTTTACACTAGTGAGTTGATAATTACTTGTGATTTCTTACTCGTTATTGGGTATTTGGTTTTGTTTCACTATAATTTAAGCATTTTAAAACTTCAAACTAGCAATTAAAGCATATAAAATTGTAAAAACTTAGGGAGAATGGCAAATTACCTTGTAAATTCAAACCTGCTTTCGTCTTGCTGATTTTCTAAGTTACAATTGAATTTTTTTCATCATCTAGCTTACTCTAATGCTCCTAATCCTCATCACCTCCTCAAGTAGCTGTTTTCTTTGCTCAATTATTGATCTAGATCATTTGACTGTAATTACAAATTGTTACTATTTATAAGGAAGAGGCATAATTTCTATAAGTAGATGTTATTTCTACTCCTTAGTCGTTGATTTGTTTCTCCTCTTTCAGACTATAATAAGAGTTTCAACTTACTTATTAAAATCTCTGAATTCAAGGTAGTATTGTGATGTGGGCAGTTTCTTTATCAGAGCAAGGAGGATAGAATTACTTAATTTTTGGAATTTTTGCTTGGCTTATGGAGATTGCTAATGTACTTTTTATTTACATAAACTTGCTTATTGCCAAGGAATTTCTAGAGAGAGGGTTTGATTGCTGATTTTCGAAATTTTAAATAGCATCTCATCTTAATTTGTTAATAAAATGAGCTCTCTCCTGTTTTTGTTTCTCCGTCCTTAGTTTAAAATGTAAATATTTATATGTAAAACTAGTGTTTCAAACATAGTAGAATATATCTTTCATTTATTAAATGCAGAAGCCTAATTATTTAGAGATTGTTTATGTTTGCTAAGTTGATCTATATCTATCAGTCAATTGCAATCTGATACTAGCTGAATTTTACTTTTGAAATTATTTTAAGGAGACATCGACAGTGCTTTATATTCATGCTTCATTGTCTTCTGTTCATTTACCTTTTGCTCTGTATCTATCAAACTAATATTACATTTTATTAAGAATTTGTTCAGTACATATAAAATAGATATAGATATTTTGTGATTTTCTTACTGAATGTAATAATCTCCCACTTATCATAAACCTTTATTAGTTTATTGAATTTTAAAACTGCTAATTTTTTCTTGGGAAAATCCAAGATTGTTAGGTAAAGAGATCTGAAGGATAACTCATTTATAAACTAATTTTATTTCTTAAATATATTCCTGTAATAATTCAATCTTGGATTACTAAATATTCCAATATTAGATTTGAATATTAATTTTTAATTACAAATTGATTCATTACTAGCTAAATATGGAGTATGTTAACCAAAATAATATGAATTTTAAACATCAGTCTTTCTACTATTTCTCTAAATCCTTATTTTTAATTTAAATTATATTTATGTCATTAAAATTCTACTTCATCAACAACTTTTTCAACCACATCTTCGACCACATCAACTATAAACCTAAACCCCAAACGATTTTAAAAATGCGAACAGAAAAAACTTAACTGCCACTATTTTGGTAATACTACAGTAGAGCTTGATATCAAAATTCCTAAAAAAATGTGTGTCAGTAATTATAAAAATATACAGTTATAATAAATAAGAATATTTTTGATTTTTTATATTATGTAATTTTACATATTTTTTTTATGTATTTTATTAATAATGCTGAATGTAAGTTTAAAATTCATGAAAAATAGTTAAAATATCCTATTAGCATGATTTTCTTGGTTAATATTCACTTTAAAAATGTAAATCCTTTTCCTTAGATAAGATTAATGTTAGCTAATTATAAATTTAATTATATCTTACATGAATAATTTAAATGATTGGATAGACCTCTTTAAATTGAATCTATCTACATAGAGTCAATAGTTTACTAGATTGCTCTGGTAGATGTGTTGTTATATAATCTTTATTTTATTGAGTCTTTGGATATTTATGAATTAAATTACCAAAGGTGTTTTATCAATTATTTTTTATATGTGTAAACTCATTAAATTAGTTTCATAAATAATCAAAGAGTCTTATAGAGCATTTTATGAAACTTAAAACATATGTAAAGCTATGCAAAGCTTTGTTCATTTTATAAATTAATTACAAATTAATATTTTTAATCATGAATGATGATTAATTAAGTGTGTTTCTTTAGATCATAATTCTTACCCATTCTTTTTCATTAGTGCTGCTCAAAAGTAGCAGCCATTCTAAGTTCTTATTTATCTTTTAAAGCCTAGGCAAATATACAGTTAATTTTACTATTTAAATACATACATTCATAACTGTTTAAGTTATTCATATGAATAAGAATAAACTTATAAAATTTAAATCTATATAGTAATGAAACTCTATGCCTGGTTTAGAATGATAACAACAATATAAGTTAACTTTAATTTTAATCCTAGCATCTCTGTATAAGTCTAAACTGAATATTCTGTATACAATCTATCCCTTATTTTCTTTAAATTCAAGAATATAAGGAATTATTTAGTCTGTTAAAAAGTAGTGAAGTCAAGGCACCTTACTTGCATACAAGTCAGAAATTTAAGGGTAGTTTATATTCTTTATCTTGAAATAAATGCTGTAAAATGCATGAATAACCTAAAAAATAACTTTAATAACTTATTTATTGGTAATTTGTTAAAAATTCAATATATTTTATCAACCAATTAGAATTAAAAATTTCCTTTCTAGTCTTACAGCCATTGGCCTATTCTTGTATCCTAGCTAAATTTCAGTTATAACTTTATTGCTTTGAATAATTCTTAAAAGCTACAAAGAGTAGCAATGTATTGAAAAAGAAGTTTAATAAATGCAAAGCCAGTAAACTAACTGAATAGTATATATTAATTAGAATTATGAACTTAAAACACCATTATTCTATTGAATTGAAATTAAGGCATTAAGAATAAACAGATCAAGTATAATTGCAAAAATAGAAAAAATTAGAATAATAAATTGATTAAAGAATAATTATTGATCAGAAAATATAAATGTATTCCAGCAATATTAAAAACATAAGAAGGATCTTTAAACTTCAAAGCAAAACAATCTCGACAAATTAAAATAAATAATCAGACGTCTCTATAATTATTTACCTAACGTTAACAAAAAGCAAAACACAATCAAACACTAGTAAATTTCTTTAACAGTAAATTTTTAATTTTATATTTTTTTATAATTGAATTCTTTCTTAATAGAATCATTGGGTTTTAGATGACCTATAATTGTTTAAAGGTTAAAGGTAAAATGAATAAAAAGATTCATAATATATAATCATACTATATTTAAATAAAAATAATGAAAATTGTAATAAAGAAAAAATAAGAGTAAAAAATAAGGAAATCAAAATAATGTTTTAAAATAAACTATTAAAAAAAATGGATCCTTCTTAATATACTCTAAATAATTTTTAGAAGTCCTTGACAGGTCGAAGAGATTTTATACTATACCAAGTTTAAGCTGAATGTTAGATTTATGACCATGGTTTCATGAGATTGTATTTCCTTTGTACAAATTACACATAAGTTTATCATTATAATCAAGTTTATTTGTCCTTAGCAAGGATAGAGAGTGTTAGAGTTGGTTTTAGAGGTCCTTGACAGGTCGAAGAGATTTTATACTATACCAAGTTTAAGCTGAATGTTAGATTTATGACCATGGTTTCATGAGATTGTATTTCCTTTGTACAAATTCCACATAAGTTTATCATTATAATCAAGGTTATTTGTCCTTAGCAAGGATAGAGAGTGTTAGAGTTGGTTTTAGAGGTCCTTGACAGGTCGAAGAGATTTTATACTATACCAAGTTTAAGCTGAATGTTAGATTTATGACCATGGTTTCATGAGATTGTATTTCCTTTGTACAAATTCCACATAAGTTTATCATTATAATCAAAGTTATTTGTCCTTAGCAAGGATAGAGAGTGTTAGAGTGGTTTTTAGAGGTCCTTGACAGGTCGAAGATATTTTATACTATACCAAGTTTAAGCTGAATGTTAGATTTATGACCATGGTTTCATGAGATTGTATTTCCTTTGTACAAATTCCACATAAGTTTATCATTATAATCAAGGTTATTTGTCCTTAGCAAGGATAGAGAGTGTTAGAGTTGGTTTTAGAGGTCCTTGACAGGTCGAAGAGATTTTATACTATACCAAGTTTAAGCTGAATGTTTAGATTTATGACCATGGTTTCATGAGATTGTATTTCCTTTGTACAAATTACACATAACTTTATCATTATAATCAAGGTTATTTGTCCTTAGCAAGGATAGAGAGTGTTAGAGTTGTTTTTAGAGGTCCTTGACAGGTCGAAGAGATTTTATACTATACCAAGTTTAAGCTGAATGTTAGATTTATGACCATGGTTTCATGAGATTGTATTTCCTTTGTACAAATTACACATAAGTTTATCATTATAATCAAGGTTATTTGTCCTTAGTAAGGATAGAGAGTGTTAGAGTTGGTTTTAGAGGTCCTTGACATGTCGAAGTGATTTTATACTATACCAAGTTTAAGCTGAATGTTAGATTTATGACTATGGTTTCATGAGATTGTATTTCCTTTGTACAAATTACACATAACTTTATCATTATAATCAAGGTTATTTGTCCTTAGCAAGGATAGAGAGTGTTAGATTTGTTTTTAGAGGTCCTTGACAGGTCGAAGATATTTTATACTATACCAAGTTTAAGCTGAATGTTAGATTTATGACTATGGTTTCATGAGATTGTATTTCGTTTGTTCAAATTACACATAACTTTATCATTATAATCAAGGTTATTTGTCGTTAGCAAGATAGAGAGTGTTAGATTTGTTTTAGAGGTCCTTGACTGGTCGAAGTGATTTTATACTATACCAAGTTTAAGCTGAATGTTAGATTTATGACCATGGTTTCATGAGATTGTATTTCCTTTGTACAAATTCCACATAAGTTTATCATTATAATCAAGGTTATTTATCCTTAGAAAGGATAGAGAGTGTTAGAGTTGGTTTTAGAGGTTCTTGACAGGTCGAAGAGATTTTATACTATACCAAGTTTAAGCTGAATGTTAGATTTATGACCATGGTTTCATGAGATTGTATTTCCTTTGTTCAAATTACACATAACTTTATCATTATAATCAAGGTTATTTGTCCTTAGCAAGGATAGAGAGTGTTAGATTTGTTTTTAGAGGTCCTTGACAGGTCGAAGAGATTTTATACTATACCAAGTTTAAGCTGAATGTTAGATTTATGACCATGGTTTCATGAGATTGTATTTCCTTTGTACAAATTCCACATAAGTTTATCATTATAATCAAAGTTATTTGTCCTTAGCAAGGATAGAGAGTGTTAGAGTGGTTTTTAGAGGTCCTTGACAGGTCGAAGAGATTTTATACTATACCAAGTATAAGCTCAATGTTAGATTTATGACCATGGTTTCATGAGATTGTATTTCCTTTGTACAAATTACACATAAGTTTATCATTATAATCAAGTTTATTTGTCCTTAGCAAGGATAGAGAGTGTTAGAGTTGGTTTTAGAGGTCCTTGACAGGTCGAAGAGATTTTATACTATACCAAGTATAAGCTGAATGTTAGATTTATGACCATGGTTTCATGAGATTGTATTTCCTTTGTACAAATTCCACATAAGTTTATCATTATAATCAAGGTTATTTGCCCTTAGCAAGGATATAGAGTGTTAGAGTTGGTTTTAGAGGTCCTTGACAGGTCGAAGAGATTTTGTACTATACCAAGTTTAAGCTGAATGTTAGATTTATAACCATGGTTTCATGAGATTGTATCTCCTTTGTACAAATTTCCACATAAGTTTATCATTATAATCAAGGTTATTTGTCCTTAGCAATGATAGAGAGTGTTAGAGTTGGTTTTAGAGGTCCTTAACAGGTCGAAGAGATTTTATACTATACCAAGTTTAAGCTGAATGTTAGATTTATGACCATGGTTTCATGAGATTGTATTTCCTTTGTACAAATTCCACATAAGTTTATCATTATATTCAAGGTTATTTGTCCTTAGCAAGTATAGAGAGTGTTAGAGTGGTTTTTAGAGGTCCTCGACAGGTCGAAGAGATTTTATACTATACCAAGTATAAGCTCAATGTTAGATTTATGACCATGGTTTCATGAGATTGTATTTCCTTTGTACAAATTACACATAAGTTTATCATTATAATCAAGTTTATTTGTCCTTAGCAAGGATAGAGAGTGTTAGAGTTGGTTTTAGAGGTCCTTGACAGGTCGAAGAGATTTTATACTATACCAAGTATAAGCTGAATGTTAGATTTATGACTATGGTTTCATGAGATTGTATTTCCTTTGTACAAATTCCACATAAGTTTATCATTATAATCAAGGTTATTTGTCCTTAGCAATGATAGAGAGTGTTAGAGTTGGTTTTAGAGGTCCTTAACAGGTCGAAGAGATTTTATACTATACCAAGTTTAAGCTGAATGTTAAGATTTATGACCATGGTTTCATGAGATTGTATTTCCTTTGTACAAATTACACATAAGTTTATCATTATAATCAAGGTTATTTGTCCTTAGTAAGGATAGAGAGTGTTAGAGTTGGTTTTAGAGGTCCTTGACAGGTCGAAGAGATTTTATACTATACCAAGATTAAGCTGAATGTTAGATTTATGACTATGGTTTCATGAGATTGTATTTCCTTTGTACAAATTACACATAACTTTATCATTATAATCAAGGTTATTTGTCCTTAGCAAGGATAGAGAGTGTTAGAGTGGTTTTTAGAGGTCCTTGACAGGTCGAAGATATTTTATACTATACCAAGTTAAGGCTGAATGTTAGATTTATGACCATGGTTTCATGAGATTGTATTTCCTTTGTACAAATTCCACATAAGTTTATCATTATAATCAAAGTTATTTGTCCTTAGCAAGGATAGAGAGTGTTAGAGTGGTTTTTAGAGGTCCTTGACAGGTCGAAGAGATTTTATACTTTACCAAGTTTAAGCTGAATGTTAGATTTATGACTATGGTTTCATGAGTTTGTATTTCCTTTGTACAAATTACACATAAGTTTATCATTATAATCAAGGTTATTTGTCCTTAGCTAGGATAGTGAGTGTTAGAGTTGGTTTAAGAGGTCCTTGACAGGTCGAAGAGATTTTATACTATACCAAGTTTAAGCTGAATGTTAGATTTATGACCATGGTTTTCATGAGATTGTATTTCCTTTGTACAAATTACACATAACTTTATCATTATAATCAAGGTTATTTGTCCTTAGCAATGATAGAGAGTGTTAGAGTTGGTTTTAGAGGTCCTTAACAGGTCGAAGAGATTTTATACTATACCAAGTTTAAGCTGAATGTTAAGATTTATGACCATGGTTTCATGAGATTGAATTTCCTTTGTACAAATTCCACATAAGTTTATCATTATAATCAAGGTTATTTGTCGTTAGCATTGATAGAGAGTGTTAGAGTGGTTTTAGAGGTCCTTGACAGGTCGAAGTGATTTTATACTATACCAAGTTTAAGCTGAATGTTAGATTTATGACCATGGTTTCATGAGATTGTATTTTCTTTGTACAAATTCCACATAAGTTTATCATTATAATCAAGGTTATTTATCCTTAGAAAGGATAGAGAGTGTTAGAGTTGGTTTTAGAGGTTCTTGACAGGTCGAAGAGATTTTATACTATACCAAGTTTAAGCTGAATGTTAGATTTATGACCATGGTTTCATGAGATTGTATTTCCTTGTTCAAATTCCACATAAGTTTATCATTATAATCAAGGTTATTTGTCCTTAGCAAGGATAGAGAGTGTTAGATTTGTTTTTAGAGGTCCTTGACAGGTCGAAGATATTTTATACTATACCAAGTTTAAGCTGAATGTTAGATTTATGACCATGGTTTCATGAGATTGTATTTTCTTTGTACAAATTCCACATAAGTTTATCATTATAATCAAGGTTATTTGTCCTTAGCAAGGATAGAGAGTGTTAGAGTTGTTTTTAGAGGTTCTTGACAGGTCGAAGATATTTTATACTATACCAAGTTTAAGCTGAATGTTAGATTTATGACCATGGTTTCATGAGATTGTATTTCCTTTGTACAAATTCCACATAAGTTTATCATTATATTCAAGGTTATTTGTCCTTAGCAAGTATAGAGAGTGTTAGAGTGGTTTTTAGAGGTCCTTGACAGGTCGAAGTTATTTTATACTATAGCAAGTTTAAGCTGAATGTTAGATTTATGACCATGGTTTCATGAGATTGTATTTCCTTTGTACAAATTCCACATAAGTTTATCATTATAATCAAGGTTATTTGTCCTTAGCAAGGATATAGAGTGTTAGAGTTGTTTTTAGAGGTCCTTGACAGGTCGAAGAGATTTTGTACTATACCAAGTTTAAGCTGAATGTTAGATTTATGACCATGGTTTCATGAGATTGTATTTTCTTTGTACAAATTCCACATAAGTTTATCATTATAATCAAGGTTATTTGTCCTTAGCAAGGATATAGAGTGTTAGAGTTGGTTTTAGAGGTCCTTGACAGGTCGAAGAGATTTTGTACTATACCAAGTTTAAGCTGAATGTTAGATTTATGACCATGGTTTCATGAGATTGTATTTCCTTTGTACAAATTCCACATAAGTTTATCATTATAATCAAGGTTATTTGTCCTTAGCAATGATAGAGAGTGTTAGAGTTGTTTTTAGAGGTCCTTGACAGGTCGAAGAGATTTTATACTTTACCAAGTTTAAGCTGAATGTTAGATTTATGACTATGGTTTCATGAGTTTGTATTTCCTTTGTACAAATTCCACATAAGTTTATCATTATAATCAAGGTTATTTGTCCTTAGCTAGGATATTGAGTGTTAGAGTTGGTTTTAGAGGTCCTTGACAGGTCGAAGAGATTTATACTATACCAAGTTTAAGCTGAATGTTAGATTTATGACCATGGTTTCATGAGATTGTATTTCCTTTGTACAAATTCCACATAAGTTTATCATTATATTCAAGGTTATTTGTCCTTAGCAAGTATAGAGAGTGTTAGAGTGGTTTTTAGAGGTCCTCGACAGGTCGAAGTGATTTTATACTATACCAAGTTTAAGCTGAATGTTAGATTTATGACCATGGTTTCATGAGATTGTATTTTCTTTGTTCAAATTACACATAAGTTTATCATTATAATCAAGGTTATTTGTCCTTAGCAAGGATAGAGAGTGTTAGATTTGTTTTTAGAGGTTCTTGACAGGTCGAAGAGATTTTATACTATACCAAGTTTAAGCTGAATGTTAGATTTATGACTATGGTTTCATGAGATTGTATTTCCTTGTACAAATTCCACATAAGTTTATCATTATAATCAAGGTTATTTGTCCTTAGCAATGATATAGAGTGTTAGAGTTGGTTTTAGAGGTCCTTGACAGGTCGAAGAGATTTTGTACTATACCAAGTTTAAGCTGAATGTTAGATTTATGACCATGGTTTCATGAGATTGTATTTCCTTTGTAAATTCCACATAAGTTTATCATTATAATCAAGGTTATTTGTCGTTAGCAATGATAGAGAGTGTTAGAGTTGTTTTTAGAGGTCCTTGACAGGTCGAAGAGATTTTATACTTTACCAAGTTTAAGCTGAATGTTAGATTTATGACTATGGTTTCATGAGTTTGTATTTCCTTTGTACAAATTCCACATAAGTTTATCATTATAATCAAGGTTATTTGTCCTTAGCTAGGATAGTGAGTGTTAGAGTTGGTTTTAGAGGTCCTTGACAGGTCGAAGAGATTTTATACTATACCAAGTTTAAGCTGAATGTTAGATTTATGACCATGGTTTTCATGAGATTGTATTTCCTTTGTACAAATTACACATAAGTTTATCATTATAATCAAGTTTATTTGTCCTTAGCAAGGATAGAGAGTGTTAGAGTTGGTTTTAGAGGTCCTTGACAGGTCGAAGAGATTTTATACTATACCAAGTATAAGCTGACCTGGCTCTAGGAACTATAGAAGCATCCATTCATCTCAAGTAAGCTTTGTCTTCTAACTTTATAGAAAAACCTGGTACTGCAATATACTCGATGAAAGAGCGTAGCAAATTAAACAGAGAGAGAAAATCACAGGTAAAGCATGAATTGAGTAAGAGACTCTACAAAGATTTCTAAAAACCAGACGAGATGAACATAGACGCAGGAGCTGGCACTAATAGAATAAACATGGGCCCAAGCAAGCCTTAAGAGGAAGAAAAGAAAGAGAAGCCAAATCCCTTTACGGGCAAATCTAATGTGTGAACTTATTCATTCGTTTAAATCTAAAACTTATTTATAAACACAAAATCTCCCTTCTCTTGCGCATACCTTTGCTCTATCATCGCTGACTCTCTTAGCAGCACTCTTAATAAAATCTACTGTATCTATCTTCAGATCGTGCATCAGATGATAGAGCAGAAGTTTCTTGTAGTGCCTTTCAATAACCCCCAATATAATTCAATTCCATTGAACTGAGGACTGTAAGTAACATTAAATACAGGTGTTATGTTTAGCCTTTCGTATTCCCTTCTAGTGTCTTTAGTTTTATGGACAGATAAGTTATCTACAAACAGAATAATCTCTTAGTCGGCGTACTTATTTCTGAGTTATTACAAGAACTTTATGTATTATTCGGTCTTTATTGAGCGAGGGTGGATTACATAAGTCTCTAGGCCACTATCTTCGCTTATTCCACCTAGTACTGCATGAGTTTAAACCTTAACCTTTTAATCATATACTTCAATGTTACTGTACCTCTTATACCAAGACCTTGATATGAAGGTATTAAATGTGAATACTGCCTCATCAGCGTGTATGAACTTTATATTATGCTCTTAAGCACTTTGCATTTAATCGAATATATAATTTAAATTATCCTTATAAAATGGAACATTAAAGTCAATCACTCTCTTAATGCGATTGACTGTCTTGTAAGATATTCCATTATTTTTATATATGTTCGCTGTAGATTAAGCAGAGATGTGAAGCTCAGGAAATTGGCGATGAAACATCACAGCCCTCTAGGCTAGAGAGAAATGAGCCCAGTATTTAAGAGTCTTATCATTAACAAGATATTCAATATGATGCTGCAAAAATTTTAAGGATCTCTTAGGCTTAGAATTAAGATGATATCTCTCTAAATTCAATGCTAATAGACAGTGAGACCTCACAGTTGCTGGAGATTTATGGAGTAGCCTTGCTATTGACGTATAATTCAGAACAGGCTTGAGTTATTCACTATATTCATCACATCCATATCGCAACTTAAACAATAAATCTATATACTCACTGTCATAAACTGAGCCCAAACCTCGCATATACTCACTTAAAATACTAATATTTAAATATTAAACCCCTAATTAAAACCTATTAAAACCCTAATAAAGTATGCACTAATAGTCTATTTTTATCGATCAAACTACTGAAAGGGATTTGGGGTTTTGATTATGATGCATTCTTCAACTGTCTTTCTATCTCTTCCATGACCATTTCCTACCTACTTTGTCAGGTTCATCAATTGCAGTCAAAACCCCAAAACCCCTTAATGAGGTTTATAAGTGCTTTGATTTGTAGGGTATAGTTGGGGTCTTATTGGGGTTAGTAGAGAAATTAGGTCTATTTACAAAATGAGAAATAGAAATTAGCGAAATTTAGGGTCGATTTATGATGAGAAATATTTAGATTTACTGCTTCAGCTTAGGTATGGTACGAGTATTCATATAGATTAAGTCAAACCAGTATTGAATTTTGCAGCTATTGCAAAGCTCTTACACAAGAGTGCCTCTACTGTTAGGTATCACTGCATGTTAGCTGTTTAGCATTTTAATTCTGGTACTTGAAAGCATCCTGCTAGAAAATAAAAGTTCTCACAGCACCATATTGACCACCTCTGTGACTCTAAGACTTTAAAGTATTGGGCACACTTTCCTCTAGACTAGCGAGCTGTAATGTTCATCGCAAGTTTCCTGATATGCGCATCTCTCCTTAGACTATAGCCAACATTTATAGAAGAAATGGTATTACTTTCAAGACTGTCAACAGAGTGAAGAGAGTGATTGATTTTACAGTGCCATTTTATAGTAATAATTTAAACTATATATATGATTAAATGCAGAGAGCTACTATTGATAATAACATCATGTTCATACATGCAGATGAAGCTGTGTTTACTTTCAACACTGTTATTAATAAGTCATGGTATAAGAAGTATGATAATATAGAAGTTTATGACTAAAAAGTGAAGGTAGTCACCCATGCAATTTTAGCTGGTATAAGTGAAGATTCAGGCTTAGAGAGTTATGTGATTCACCCTCGCTCTATTAAGCGAGAGTAGTATATAGAGTTCCTACATAAGCTCAGAGAGAAGTATAGCAACCAAGAGATCATCCTGTTTGTTGATAACCTATCAGTTCATAAGACTAAGGTGTCTAAGAAAGCTTATGAAGACCTAAACATAACTCCTGTTTATAACATTCCTTATAGTCCTTAATTTAATGGAATAGAATTCTACTGGAGTTAAATCAAGACTCACTACAAGAAGCTGCTGCTGTATCATCTTGTGCATGACTTGCCTATCGATACAGTAGACTTGATTCAAAGCAACTGTAAGAGAGTAAGCGTGGATAAGACAACAGCTTGTGCGAGAGAAGGAAGAATGAATGTTTATAAATAAGTTTTAGATTTAAACGAATGAATATATTCACATATTAAATTGGCCCATAAAGGGGTTTGGCTTCTCTTTCTTCTCCTCTTCTTAAGGCTTGCTTGGACCCATATTTCTTCTCTTTGTGCCAGCTCCTGCATCTATGTTCATTTCTTCTAGCTTTTAGACATCTTTATAAAGTCTTTTGCTCACTTCATAAATAGTCTATGACTTTCTCTCTCTGTGAACCTTCGCATGCTCTTTCATTAGGAATATACCAGTTCCAGGTTTCCCTACAAAGTTATGAATCAAAGCTTACTAGAGAGGAATGGGTGCTTCTTAAGCTCAGCGAGCTAGGTCTCGCATATTAGTATGCCTTGCTTCTTTTAATCTTCAGGAGAAATAGAATACCGTTTCTTGTGAGCTTCTTCAATGATCTCTCTGAGATAACTCTCTCTTAAAGTGCCAAGAACTCCAAAGAAGAAGCTCCTTTCTGGAAGCTTGTTAGAGAGTTGTTTCTTGGTAGGAAGATAAACTACCAACTCTTCTTCTTTCATCGCATCCTCGTAGAGATTAGTGACTGAAATCTCTGGGTAGTTTGGTATATCTATCAACTTTATATCACTGTTTTTGAAGGCTTTCTTCTCATCGCAGAGTATAGCTTTTAAGAATGAAATTTTGGTACCTTCCATCGTTGGAAGGAATAAACCCACTATAGTA
>ARYC01009552.1:0-13654 GCA_000711775.1 Oxytricha trifallax | reverse complement strand
TAAGCAAATCCACTAAATTTGGGCTCCTGATCAAGAGTGTGACACTGCAATACCAAATATATAGTCATGTTCAAAAGTTATAGGGGTGTCAATTTGTCCATTTTTTGATTTTTAAAATTTGGCCCAGGAGCCGAACCTTTCCCCCTGCAAAACTCAACTTACAATTTATATTTCCCAAAAACTCCCCAAAATATCAATTCTGGTCATTTTGACCTCACTGAACACGAATATAAAATCAGAATTGAGTTATCTTCAAAACGCGCAAAGATACAGGCATGTGAAGTTTTATTATAAGAACTGATGAGTGAGTGTGTTAAACATCGATTTTTAGGGTTTTCAAGGCAGCGGGAGAAGGTCACTGAAATTCATGAGATGACCTGGAATTAAGCAAATCCACTAATTTTGGGCTCCTGATCAATAGTGTGACACTGGAACACCAAATATATAGTCATTTTCAAAAGTTATAGGGGGGTCAATTTGTCCATTTTTTGATTTTTAAAATTTGGCCCAAGAGACGAACCTTTCCCCGGCAAAACTCAACTTGCAATTTATATTTCCCAATAACTCCCCAAAATATCAATTCTGGTAATTTTGACCTCGCTAAACACGAATAAAAAATCAGAATTGAGTTATCTTCAAAACTCGCAAAGATACATGCATGTGAAGTTTTATTATAAGAACTGATGAGTGAGTGTGTTAAACATCGATTTTTAGGGTTTTCAAGGCAGCGGGAGAAGGTCACTGAAATTCATGAGATGACCTGGAATTAAGCAAATCCACTAAATTTGGGCTCCTGATCAATAGTGTGACACTGGAACACCAAATATATAGTCATTTTCAAAAGTTATAGGGGGGTCAATTTGTCCATTTTTTGATTTTTAAAATTTGGCCCGGGAGCCGAACCTTTCCCGCAAAACTCAACTTGCAATTTATATTTCCCAATAACTCCCCAAAATATCAATTCTGGTAATTTTGACCTCGCTGAACACGAATATAAAATCAGAATTGAGTTATCTTCAAAACTCGCAAAGATACATGCATGTGAAGTTTTATTATAAGAACTGATGAGTGAGTGTGTTAAACATCGATTTTTAGGTTTTCAAGGCAGCGGGAGAAGGTCACTGAAATTCATGAGATGACCTGGAATTAAGCAAATCCACTTAATTTGGGCTCCTGATCAAGAGTTTGACACTGGAATACCAAATATATAGTCATTTTCATAAGTTATAGGGGTGTCAATTTGTCTATTTTTTGATTTTTAAAATTTGGCCCAGGAGCCGAACCTTTCCCCGGCAAAACTCAACTTACAATTTATATTTCCCAAAAACTCCCCAAAATATCAATTCTGGTCATTTTGACCTCGCTGAACACGAATATAAAATCAGAATTGATTTATCTTCAAAACGCGCAAAGATACAGGCATGTGAAGTTTTATTATAAGAACTGATGAGTGAGTGTGTTAAACATCGATTTTTAGGTGTTTCAAGTCAGCGGGAGAAGGTCACGGAAATTCATGAGATGACCTGGAATTAAGCAAATCCACTAAATTTGGGCTCCTGATCAAGAGTGTGACACTGGAACACCAAATATATAGTCATTTTCAAAAGTTATAGGGGTGTCAATTTGTCCATTTTTTGATTTTTAAAATTTGGCCCAAGAGACGAACCTTTCCCCGGCAAAACTCAACTTGCAATTTATATTTCCCAATAACTCCCCAAAATATCAATTCTGGTAATTTTGACCTCGCTGAACACGAATATATAATCAGAACAAATTTATCTTCAAAACTCGCAAAGTTATAGCTATTTTAAAGTTTTGTTTTAGATTTTGTATAGTATATAGAATAATTATCTGTGTTTTTTATATTTATTTGAAATTACAAGTTTACTCTATAATATATTTATTTTATTTAATTTTGACATAGCCAAATTATTAATGATAATGAATTTAATTGTGATGTGATAGTCAATAAAATTCAAATTTTTAGGTTGCTTCTCTTTTTTTTCTCAAATTTTCTTAAATGTTTATTTATCTTTTATAAAGTTGAGTCTTATGATTCATATCACATAATGGTTTAACAAGATTCTAAGTATCTAATCGAAATAAGAGATAATTATGTTCTTAAAGTAGTTGCCTTGTTTGTGAGAATGATGAATAAATTTTTTAGTGTTGGTCTTTTGTTGATTTAAAGATTTGTTAAAAATGGATTTATCTTTTGTAAACTTTGTTTGTTATATTTAAGTTTGATGAGTTTCTATATTTTGTTGATTTTTATCTTTTTTAACTTTTATCTTCTCTTATTATTTTACTTTTTACCAAACTCTATATTTTCTAAACTAATTGTATCTTAATTATTTATTTTGAAATTCCTTCAATTAATTTTATAAATATTTTTTTGATCGCGTATAATTTGCTATTTCCAGAATACAAGAACTACTTGTTAAATTTATATATAATTATAATTTTTTTTTGATTTTATATTCATAATCTTTTAGAAATTAAATTCTTTTATTTAGTACCTTAATTGTCTTTACAGTCAAAGTCTGCATATCTGATTACATTGATCTGCCTGTCTTAAGCCCATTTTTTAACTTTCGTACAGCTTTAAATAATAATAAAAATTATCTTTCCATTTATTTTCCTTAGTGCTGGAATTCGAGTAAATATTGATAAAATTAATATTATTTTTTAGCAAGACTAGATTTCAATTTTATTTTAATTTACATTTTAATATATACTATTTGATAATATAATTGCACATTGTTTTGTAAATTAAAATCTATTTTAATAAGAAATTTTATAATTTATATATTTTTAACCATATTAGTAAATGGTTGTGTCGATCAAATAATTCTTTAATAGTATAAATTGCATTGTAGAGTTATAAATATAAAAATACTATAATCATTCAAATTTTTTTATATTTAAAAAGATACAAAGTTACCATTTCGAAAGAATATCATACCAAATGAAGTAATTATTGTCATAAAACCTTTTAATAATCTCAATGTGATAAATAATACTATTTTTTATTATGAAAGAATTACAAATTAATCGCACTTGTATGATTCATATAGATAAGATGATGGAGAACAAAAAGAACAACCTATATGAATATAAATTGTTTTAAATAAATATTTGATTTTTTATAATGATTATTGAATTTTGTTCTAAAATTTGAAATTTGTCTTTGTTTTTCTTGATTTACTGTTCGAAATGTATTCTTTGGGTTATTTAATAATAAATTTAAACTACTTTTAGAGATTTATTAACCTCACAATATCGTTTATTCCGGTATCTTGATCACGAATATGCTTTAAAAATAAGGATTTATTATGAACAGAGGCTATGAAGATTCACTTTTATCTATACACAGTTTTTAATTCTGAACTCTTATCAAAACATATTTAATAAAATTAACATTAAGTTTATAAAGATTTACAGAAAGAAATAATATTTAATGTTATTAAATTTTATTAATTTAATTACTTAGAACAACTTTAAGGTGTAAAAATGAAGTCATATTGAATATTGAATGAAAATCGGATTCAAATATAGTAATAATGATAATAATTTGGTGAGAAACTTATAATAATAGAGATATTTAATTTTGCAGCCAATCTCTAAAAATACATTTAATAATAATATTGATATAGATTAAAAATAGATAAAATTAAGTAAATTAAAATTCAAAGCTGTCAATTATTGTATCTAGATTATAATTCAGTGTTATCAATATAGAATAAAATATTTGAAATATATAAAATTATGCATGCCGCAATTTAAAACACTTTTTCTCCTCACTTACTACTTAAATCATTAATTACTATATTGTCAACTCATAATGTGGAACATTCTATCGATATACTCCATGTTAAATTCTATCTACTCTAATTTCTTCTTTTTTTATTGCTCATAGTTACTAATCAGAATGCATTTCTTTTCATATATTCACTGACTTCCAATTTATAGTTTTCAATGAGGGGTCTTGAGCTTTCTTCACCTTTAATGTCTTAAGCTGTTTCAATATAGATCGTGAAAATTCAATTGGAATTATGCTATATCTTTCTAAATTCAGAAAATTGTTCTAAAAAATCCTTGCCGAATTAATTTCTTTTACAAAAAACTGATCTAAGATCGAATTTTTGGCATCCCAAAAATTCTAGATAAACTTTGACTTACTAAAATAATTTTTTGCTTCCAGATTTTATGTCGAATCACAAGGAATAGTTTCTCCGGTAATGCTTGTTGTCAAGAAAAGTTTTAACCTGCACCTGAAAGAAGATTTCGAGAATAAATCAACTTAAAAAAATTATTTATTTATGTTTATTCAAGGTATATATAATCTATGTTTAATTTTCTTGATTAATTTCTTAAATTCACAGATTTTATGATTATATCTACCTATTCTTAATTAAATAACAAAAAGGATGAACCCCCAATATTTGAGAGTAAATTCTTGAGATAATTTTAGTGAGTAATAATTAGAAAAACATTTAATAAAACATCAACTATTCTTAATCCAAAATTTAAACTGAACTTAATAATAAATATTCAATATTTTCTTTATATTGTAGAAAGTGCAAATTGAAAAAGCTATAAATGGGTCTTATTGATAGCTAGAAATGAAAATTTACTAAAATCAAAGGAAGTTTATTTAAACTACTATAATTTTGATATCTAGTAATTAATTGAAATGACCATAAAATCCAACATTTAAATATACATTAAGGGATTTTTAAACATTAAATTTATTGGTAAAAGGATGAATGAAAATCAGTAGTCATTGAATTTTGAAATTAATAAAAAAATAAAATATAAGAGAATAGGATGAATGCTGTTTTTTTATAAATAAAGAATTAAAAAAGTTAAGTAAATAGAAGCATTAATAATTAATTCATATAAAAATGTGGGATTTATAGGATTCGGACCTATGATTAAGAATTAGTAATCTGTCTCTATTACTAATTCAATTACTTTCATAAATAACTGTTTGATTAGCTTTGATCTTTATTATTATTATGTCTAAATTGAATTCTTGAAATAATTAAAGAAAATTTAATGATACAAAAGAAATTCCCAAAAATTCTTAAGAAATAGCCAAAATATAAGAGGGAATAAATTAGTAAATTCCTCAATATAACAGTGCATAACCCTTATAGACGAAAAATAATACTTACTCATAAAAGAAGATATCATGAAAAGCGAATAGTGAGTGTAGTATCAACCAAGATAAAAGACTAAAATACAAATACTTTAAGTTAAGATTTTAAATGAGGGAGAATTGTGATGAAAAAATTAGAAAATGATTATATGACAATGCAATTTATTATATGTTTTTTGGTTTTTAACTAATATAGATTATAGCATTTAGTATAAATTTTTATATATATCTCTTTAATTCAATAACTTTATACTACTCTACTCCTTTTTACTTTCAGAAATTATATTTTTATAATCAACTAATAAGTGCAATGCTACCATGAAGAACTAAAGTGTGAAGTTAGAGAAGAGACTGGACTTCTCTTCTATTAGTTTATGAAAAATATGAATTAAGTGATTTACATTTCTTCAAGAAAACCAAAAATGAAGTTAGAGACAATGAAAATAACAAAGAAATAAACATTTGAAGATTAGAAAGACAAATCTTAATTAAATTATCTATATATTTCAATAATTTATTATTTGCAAATTGGGCTTACCCCTTGCATAAAAACATTTATAAATTGATCAGGGAATTTCCAGTGACTTTTTTGTTGATACTTTTAATTATTTTTACTATATTTTATAGTCTTATCCTATAATATTGGAAAATTATCATAAGAAATGCAGAACCAAAATCAAAGAGTTTCACAATTTTAATTTCACTTCCATCAATGCTCGTAATTATATTGTCTTTGTTGATATTAGAGTGTACTTTTTATCTCTGATATAACATCAAAAGTCTAAATAATAATTTTATATAGGCATTTTAATCAAATTAAAATTTTATAGAAGCATTTAGAAGAATTAGTAAAGTACAATTTGATAAATTCTTTCAACTATAAATAATAACACTCCTAAAACATGGAAGAGATGCTTGCTATAAATATAAGAATGAATTTAATAAACAACCTAATAATCTTTTGGTTTAATAAATATCATCAATAAGCTTTGAAATTTAAGCCAGGAAATTGTTATTAATTTAACATATATATATATATATATATGCAGTCTTTAATAGTTAAAAATGGTTTAGAAACATATATCTATGAAATGCTACTTATTACAATAGCAATCCTGCCAATTTAAAACATTGTTGACTGAATAAATTAAAAGTAGAGAATTTAAATGTCTAAGGATCATTTCTTGATATTAATTTACTTTATATTAATTATTGTTTTCATTTTAAATACATTGACACATATATAGTTATATTATTAGTTGCATATGTTTCTAAAATACAAAGCAAATTTTAATAAAATTTAATGTAAACTGTTGCTATTTGAGCCTTTTCTCAAGTAAGTAAACAAAATCTTAATAAAAGCGGTATTTAAATAGATTTTAATAGCTCATTCTTTATTATTTCTTGTAAAACCATAGATATTCAATAACAAATTAATAAGTAATAGATAAGATTCTACCGGAATAGCTGCCATAAAGCCGATTATAATGATAAAACTTGCTTAAATTTCTATATGATAACGTTTATTCAATGATATTTTGAAAGAAACTTTAATAAATAAGTGAATATCTTTCTTTTTAGTTATGATTTTTTCATTATAAATTTATTTAAGGTTGGTAGTAATTTTAACATTATTAAATATTCTTAACAAAAATATTAATTAAAGAAGTTAATTTTCCCTTTTACAAATTTTATTCTTTTAAATTTTCCCTTATATTTATAAGAATCACGATTTTTCAGAAATAAAGTGAATTGTATTAAAAAATAAATTAAGAAATATAAGAATATGAAAACATGTCTGATCAGAAGGTGCAGTGTCATTCATTTAAAATGTAAGTTACAAAAAACATATCTAAAAAATTAATTTTACAGGGGTGGCACCAAGATCGATTGAGAAGTACATTCGAGCAAGAGTCAACTGAAGACTAAGAAAAACACAAGAAAAATAACACTCAAGCTAATGGAGCTAAGTATGAAGGAGAATGGAGAAATAATAACGTTTTTTTTAGATTTCCATTTTTGATTATTACATTTACTATTGCTATTATTAATTATAAATTTGAATTTAAATTTCAACTTATTTCAAAAAAATCTTGAATAATATTGTATATTCGTTTTCCTGATATAATTTTCTATAAATAATAAAATTTTAAATATATAAGGAATATCTAAATTAAACATCTATAAGAACCATGAAATTTTAAAAAGTAAGTTCTTTAAGGAATTTAGATAAAACTGCTAAGAATTCTCTGGGTGCCAACAACTTCAAGAAGAAGTTGGCCTTGCCAGGATTTTGATATTTAATACTGATAAACTCATGATTCAAGATTTACTTTTGTACTTACCTTAATTCCTTTAGGAACTTTAAAGTTGAAAGTGCCTGGCCTTTATTGAATGATTCATAGCTATAATTATAATTCATCTAATATCTTGCTCAGCTGTTTGCGATTTGTATTTGATAAAACATATAATATTTTGTGTCTAAATTGTTTAATTGTTTTTTTGAAAAATTTATTAATATGGGTAGGTATAATAATATGCTGCATTTGATTTTATAATTCATAAATATGACTTCAAATCGAGTTAAACTTCTATTTAATAGAATTGATATTTTCGCATTTAATTGTGCAACTAATTTTATATAAAGTTAATAGAGCTTATTAGGTGAATATTGAATTACAATTATCAAAAATTAAACTATCTTTTATTCTTGTAAACTTCATTTTTTACTATGCTGCAAAGTTTAATGATATTTTTTATGTAATATTCATTTCTCAATCACTTCACTGTACATTATTTTAATTTAGACTAAGAATTAGAAGGAAGTATAACATGCAATTTATTTGAGAGAACTTAAGAATAGGAGAATTTCATTGAAGAATACTTGCATTTACAAATTAGGTTTTGATGTAATCTTTTGAAAATAATAGCATTATTATTATAGATTTAAAGTTTTAATAATGAAATATTGTTATCAGATGTAAAACCAATATTATTTAAACCATAAAATTTATAAGCTCTCCAAAATGATTACCTTATACTTAACAGAGATTGAGAATTAAATGATGATTCTGAAGTTTCAAATCTAGATTGTATTTTTTGTTTGAGAAGAGTATGATAAATACAATACACAATAAAATATAAATTAGGACTCTGTTAGACTTGTTAGAATTGCTTTAAATCGTAATCTTCTTCATCATCTTCTTAATTTTCAACTTTTCTTGTTCTTTGTGAAACATAGCGAGATATTCGTGTCTGGTCCAACATCTTACTGCTTTCTATTTCCGCTTTGTTAGGACTGCAACAGTTGAAAGCTCGAGCACTTCTCACTTTGAGATGCTATATCAGACTTATTGATCAAGTAGGAGATTCCATTTTATTCACTGGAAATTTAATAAATTTGAGATTTTAAGTAATTAAATTAAACACAGTCTTAATTAATAAATATCATCTTAAAATTAATTAAGACATCCCTATTAAAAATTCTTTTTAGATTAAATTTATTAGCAGAAACTTTAATTTCTGATCATTAAAACTTAAAAAGTTTTAATATGTTTAATTTAATTACTTAAAATCTCAAATTTATTAAATTTCCAGTGAATAAATGGAATCTTCTCCTTGATCAATAAGTCTGATATAGCAGTCTCAAAGTGAGAAGTGCTCGAGCTTTCAACTGTTGCAGTCCTAACGAAGCGGAAATAGAAGGCAGTAAGATGTTGGACCAGACACGAATATCTCGCTATGTTTCACAAAGAACAAGAAAAGTTGAAAATTAAGAAGATGATGAAGAAGATTACGATTTAAAGCAATTCTAACAAGTCTAACAGAGTCCTAATTTATATTTTATTGTGTATTGTATTTATCATATTCTTCTCAAACGAAAAATACAATTATATAAACTTATAATTTAACTTGTCCCGAGTATTGAAGCAATATTATTTGTTTTTTTCCTAAGCTAAAATTTATAGTTTATTCCTATAACGAATCTCTTACTTATTCTTAATACTATTGCTTTCAAATTACTCTCTCTCTCTCTATTCCTTTACTTTATAAGTAATTAAATACTTTTTTCATAAATATTGTTACAATTCCATGCTCTTTTTGATTATTATATATATGTGAATTCGATATTTATTTAAAATGAATAAATATTTTTATTTTTAATTTGAGTTTAAACACAGTTAATTATAGTAAATTAATAAAAACAAAAATGCTCAATTATAATTCTTTAAATTGTTAAACAATGTTTTTATTTATTTAATTGCCATCATTTTAAAATTACTAAGAATATCAGCTATTATTGGAGTATATGTTTCATAATTGGATAGAGAGGGATGATACATAAACTCATTTATTATCTCTTAAATCCTCTTATTATTCTATTTTAACAATCGATATATTAATATAATTATTCTCAATTTTATGTTTATAAAGTTTTTATGCAATATATTATTATTAAATGATTTATATGATTATTATTGGCTTCATGAAAGAATTAATAGAGACATAAAAGAGAACATGAAAACACTCCTCCGTGACTATCTGGCTTCAGCAATTTCTTCATGAATTTCCAAAGCTAACTAAATCGGAATCAGAGTTTTGACATTCCTTGTTGTTAATGAGACTGCAATGAGGAGAGTCAATCGCAACTGTACTTAAAATAGTAAAGAATTGTCTGATTGTGAGTTTCCACTTTTATTTTCAAGTAGCTGGATAGTGTTGCTAGATTAGGACAAGTGGCAGTATTTCAGTGAAGAAAAAATATACTTTCAATTGATGTTGGAAAGGATCAACAACTAAGTGGATGAGCGTATACTATAAATGTTTTAATATAGTCTTATAAATAGTTTATAATGTTATCTTCATTGTATAAAGGAGGATGATGAATATAATAATGAATATGAAGAAGTCAAAATTGTAGAAAAAGTCGAAATCAGAGGCTCATCTTAGCATCAATGTTGAAATGTCCGTGGCCTAACTGAACACTAAAGACACACTACTAGTCATAAAAATGGTTAATGTCAGCAGCTGTCTTTTTGCATATCTTGAAGTTTGAAGGAAAAATAGTAGTATATATCTTCTTCTAAATATCTAGTAATATATAGTACTTTAAAACAAATTTATAATAATAAACATAAGAAAAATGGCAATTAAAAAGTCAAATGCAAGGAAATAAGGAATAGCTACTCCTTTAAATTCCATCACTTTCGAAACTTGTGAAGAAATCATACTTTTTATAATTCACTAAATCTAAAGCATTGTCGCTCACTATTCCAACTTTGAACACATTTAAGTCATATATGTACTTCTCTTTAAAGTGGAAATGCTTATTAAAATATCTATTAGTGGGGGGAATTATCTAGCTAAAGTTACTCTAGCTGCTGCAACAAGATACTCACCATTCTATATCTAGCTACTTAGTCTGAATGACTAGTTACAATACCTGCAAAATCACTAGATAAAGTATTAAAATACAAAACTCAGTGTAATTAGTTACTGCAACTAGTGCAACAATTTACAGCGACTAGTATTTAGTTACAATCACGATAACAATTTCTCTTATAAAAATATAACGAATATCCCATACCTAGTCTACATAGATATTACCGCTTAAGTTGCTCTAAGTATCACTTAGCAGCTTTTTGTGATTCGTATATTAATAGTAATTTGAATATAAATATTCAAAAGATTTTGGGAAAAATTTACTCCCCATATTACTTCATATTAGCTAGAATGACTGTGAATAGATTCAATTTTTGCGTTTTTTACTTATCGGCAACTTCCCAACATTGATGTAATGTGCATAGGTACTCTAAAGATAACAATTTATAACCGTAAACCTCAACTTGTGTGTTATTGCTCACATCGATAACCCTATGTTCGATAAGTCTAAATGTACTATTGTTCTATTTATTACTAACGATGAAGCTCATTGCACTTCTATTACTTTCACCATTTCATTGCTAATTAGGATTTATATCATATTTTAAAAAGTATATTTTAAAAATTTGTTTTTAATTATAAAAGTTTATATTAAAATTAAAAATTATTACAATATATCTTTATAAAATTAAGATAGCATTATATTGACTTATGGTTGAGAATGTTTTTATAATTAAGATCTCAAATATTCTTGATTATTTTTTAATTTCAATTAAAAAGAAATTGAAGACAGTTTCCGAGATTTTTATTTTTATTTCTTACTTTTTTACTATTTTTTAAAATCAAATTAGCTTTATCTTTTGTTGCTTTTTATCGCATGTGTCAACTGCATTTTGTTAGATGCCAAAATAAATTAAGTCTCCTATTATAAACAACTTTTAGACTTTAGATTATTTGCATTATTAATGAATTCTCCATTTTCAATGAGATTTAGATAAGGTGTATCTAAAATGAGCCTATGTACATTTGCAGTGACTCAATTCTGCGAATTTGTAGCTTGAAATTTATTTCCCAATTCTATTAAGAGATTGCTATCTAATCTCTTCAGTCTAATTTTCATTTGCTTCAAATCCCATATCAATTTTTTTATTATAATTTTGTGAAAAATGATCCACTTCTTCTTCTCCTTCTCGTCCTCTTCCTCATCTTATTCATTTTCTCTAAGACACTAAGTGCATTTTCTTCAATTAAATAGTTTTCTTTCTAAAATTTTCTAAAATTATTTGTACTTGAATAACCAAATTTTATACAATTCTCTTAAAGAACCAGCCGTTTATTAACTTAACTTAACATTTGAGCCTTTGCATTATATATAGATAGCTTCTAATTACTCAAATTCCATGAGTCCTTTTTTTTCCATATTTGAATTTATCTGAAAGTTCACATACTATTGTTCTTTATAAGTTGTTATTTTAAATGCTTACTGCAGAGAAGGATGTTTTGATATGCCTCGAGTATACGAGGTTTATTTATGAATCTAAATGCAGTTAGAATTACTTGTTTAATTTTTAGGAAGTGAACTTATTAAGGTAAATTCTTAAAGCATGTTATTCTGCATATAAAGGGTTGTGATTCAACTATCTTAAGGTCGATTAATTTTCTCTAATTCCTTAAGCAAATAGTTGTTATTGTTATAGATGGAATATATTGTTGATGTTACTAAATATAAACATAGAAAATTTATTACTTTAGTAAATTGATTCAAGCTTGATTAATTACTCTGGCTTCCATTTCTCATAACACTGTGTTAGTTTTTTTAATGATCATCTTCAATATTTTAGATTCATGTCTTTGAGTATAGTATTAGCTTCCCATATATATTTTTTAACACATTGTTTAATGCTTTTGCTTGACTATTGAATTAAATTTTAGTAAATTTCTTTTAGAAATGATACTTGTCTTGTTTTTATTATGATTTAATAATTTTTATTTTAAATATATTTATAAAACATTAAAGTTAGTGCAACTCCATAATGAACTGGCTTCTCTTTTTTTTACAAATGATGTGCTTTCATAGTTATGATAAATCGATTATTAACATTGTAACTTTCGATATGAAATGCCTTAAGATAGGTCAGTACTATGATTATTTGATCCACCATTTAAGTAAATATCTCTGACACTATTAATTTAATATTTGATATAATTTCCTTCAAATAACTAATAATTAAATTATGCTTTGCTGAGAATACTGTTGTACAGGACTGCTGTTACATTAGCTAAATAAATCTATTAGATTTCTATAAAATAATAGGAATTAATTACTCATCAAAGCGACTTCAGAGAACAGAGTGCGCAAATATTTCTTTAAGAAGATCTTCGTTATAGTTGTTTTTATATTTTAATTTCAATAAATTATATTAAAAATATGTAATAAATTATTTAATCTAAAGTAGTTAAAGCAATTACAGGATTTAAGGAGATAGTATTTGCATTTGATTCCCAATAGTATTAAAATAAGTTATTAATTTTTCAAGATTTACTCCAATTCAAATTTGCTGCTTAAATAAATTGCCTAGATTCTTCACTAATCTTTACAATTAAGATAACTATTTTACAGCATATGATTTATGCCTAGAATTCTATTACCTATTTCATTCGTAAATTTAATTTTATGTCAACAATGCAAGACTCTACTTATATTTTAGTAAAAGCGAGTGCAAGTAATTAATTTTAAATACCATTATATACTTATTAGGGATGAAATATAAATATTAGGAGTTAAAAATTCTTCTTCATTTTATTTGAGTATTTGATGTTTCATAGTTGAACGAATTTCTCTGCTAAAACTTCTCAATTTTATCATTAAGAAAGTTTATGATGATATAAGCAAAGGTTATTCAGATCTGAATCTATTAACATTATTCATCTTCTATTCTTTACAAGAAATTTATAAAGCATATTATTAAGAAAGTCGACTGACTTTTTAATCATTTACATCGTCTTATTTTATCACATTGAGCATAAAATAATAACCAGTTATGATTTAGAGTGTAAATTATAAATTAGCAATATATACCCTCCTTATTACTGATATTATTTTTGCAT
>ARYC01009550.1:0-18258 GCA_000711775.1 Oxytricha trifallax | reverse complement strand
AAGAGCATTGCTGCCACCCCTGTCAAGTGCAGCGATAATAATAGGAATACTCAGCTGTCACCTATCTTGGAAGCCCCCAGAGGGCAGTGCTTAATACACATCCCTGCAGAAGCACTTCAACGCGTTCAGAATATAGAGCTCTTCCATGAAGCCTGTAAGTCAATTATAAACCACTCTGAAATCGGCTTCCACTCTTACTTTATTAGTTCAGAACATAGCCTGCCTCAGGCTGCAATCAAGTAAGCGTAAGGGTAGTGAGATGATCAATGTAACAGCCCATGAAAACTAGATAGGTATTACACCTAGACGCTTGCAGCTGTCAAGCAGGGCAGAGAGCAGCAGTATAGTCACAGTGAAGGAATAGGAAGGTAAGCTATAGCTTCATGGTTTTATACTACTTTAGTTTATACCAAGCTAAGTCTTACCCAACTAGAGAAATGACTAAGCACCCATAGCAGACTCTGGTAACATCGATGCATAACCATCATTACATTATACTCCCATTGCAGTTGTCAGACAGCAAGTCAGCTAAAGGTTGGGGACTTATGGCGCTATGGCTAGAAATCTCTCTATAACCAAGGAAAAAACTAAGAGGTAGCAGTTCTCGATGAGTTTCATAGCAGCAATCACTAAGGACCAGCTGGTCTCCAGCCAAATCATTGAGGGGGCCTTCGATGCCGTGCTGTTCGAGAACTACCTCTATCACACCTTGCGCCAGCTGCGCAGAGACAAGGATCTCGCCCAGAAGAAGATCGTGCTGCTCATGGACAACGCAGTCATTCACAAGTATTCAGAGGTGCTGGAGACTGCTAGGAAGTTCAAGGTCACTGTCCTTTTCAACGCTGAATACTCACCCTGGCTAACCCATCGAGCAGTTGTTCTCCTACATCAAGAGGCACCTCCGATAAGAGCAAGCTGACAGCAAGTAAGCATACTATACCTAACTTTTCATAGGATCCACCTGGTGAAGCGGCTTTCGCATATTCTGAAGGCCATGACCAAGACAGACGTCAACAAGCTCTGGGCTTTCAGTGTGAAGCAGTGGTGCAGCACTATCAAGCATGGATTTGTGTGAAGTTGAGCTGGAGACGATGAGTTGGGGTGTAGGAGCTATTGAAGTTAACAATACATACTGAAGCAGCAGTTCAAATCGTTTAATTGCTTGATTAAAAGCCCCTTATTACATATCACACTTTTAAGTTTTAATTTTAACTAATCAAACCAAAAGTCCAAAAACCTCTCTCATTTTCGCTCATTCAAATCGTCATTTTGGCTCCTCCTCCACTAAAGGTGTCGAATTTGGTGCTCAAACAGTCGAGCAGGACTTGAAAGTTGGTGAGCTTGGGGTTTTAAAATATGGAGAATACGATCGGGTCTCAAATTTGACGTTACACTCATCAATCAACGAGTTATTGACCATTTATTGTGATTCCACTCTCAATCATGAGAATTTAGGCATAGATGTCTATGATTTCCAATCATTTTAAAAGTTGGACAGTAAAAATGACTATTGGGAACTAAACTAGTAAATCAGTTGAAAGATTCGAAGATCCTGCTTTAATATCAGTAATTCTTGTTGAAAATCGTTCAAATTACAACATTCAGCTATAAGTGTTCGAATACAACGAAAAGTAAAGTTGGTTAAAATTAATATAATAATTTAGATTTTTGATTAATTTCTACAATTTCCTATTTTTATCTATTTTAGCAATATTGCATTCTATAGGAACGACCCCTATATATATATATAATTTTTTTTATATCAAGATGTTTTAATCAATTTAATTTTTATTAAAATTAATGAAAAGGAGATTTGATACAATGCCTTAAAAGTACTAAGTCTGGTCATTTCAATTATATTATATAGGCTTACTGTTTCCTGGACTATTGTCAAAAGTAAACTGTCTTGTTATCTTAATAATGTTATTTATTGTTGTGGATTCTGTAAATTTAAATTGTAAATCACATAGTCTTATTACCTCTCCTTCATGGTGTTTCATGTTTAATGCTATTGATTATTTAAGGCCTTGAATGAAGTCTTCTCGTAGCAAGCCCAATAAAACTTCCTCTCTCACAGGAAAGTTCTAGAAAAAAAATCATACCATAACTATAAAAATTCTTAGCAAAATTTCTCACTTTAATATGTCAGATTTAGGATGATTGTAAACACTCCCAAACTATTGCTCATCAATATCTGTTTCTTCAATCCTGGTGCAACTTTCAAAGCTTTATAATTTCACTACTTTTAATTTTTTAGACACAATTCCATTTTTAGGATATATTTTTATGCACAAATCTTAGTGAGTGAAGTTGCAAAATTGATAGCAGTATTTGAATTGATTACATTTTTTTTACTTGCACGAGAGATCAATTTTTTCTAAAATATATTCTAGTGTATAAGACAAGTTTTTTATTTCTATGCACAGATGAGTATCTGATTAAGTTAATCTTTAAAACTAAGCTAATCCAATTTTATTTTGAACTTATTAGAGCACTGACATATACATGTCAAATTTAATTTAGTTGATGAGTTGCTTTTTAAGGGCTCAATTAAATATTATTTAGCAAATATCTGAGAATTTTTCAGTAATGCAATATTTACTTTAAGACTTTATTTCATTATCTCTCAAACAATTTTATAGCCAAGAAGTTACTAACTTTAGATAATTTCCTCAAATGCTAGAGTTTCATCTTTTAATTTTATGGAATCAATTTTATTCTGAAGTTTCTAATTTGAATTAATATTTTTCCAATCTTGTTTAATTTTACATTTTTTATGTTATTTTTATTAATTTGCTTGATGAAATTTTATTTATTTTATCATTTATGTACACTGATCTATCAATACCTTATTCATACCAAACTTCTATATCTTCGTGTTTTAGCGCGTAGGGCTTTTTTTATTTTGTGAGAGAAATTTTTTATTCTCATACATATTGGGCATTAATAAGTTCCATTTTAAAGTTTTTATCTTCTGTATTTGACTTTTTTCTAAAATGATATTTATTCTAAGACATTCTTGATCATAATATAATTTCCTACAATATGCTATTTAGCAAGTGTTTGAATCTCCAATCGCAGGTTCATTAATTGAGTTTAATAAATTAGTATCTGAGGATATTAATTTGTTATCATTCTACTATTCTATTTATTTCAAAGAATATCTAGAACTTTCTATTTCATCTGTATTATCAACTATTTCAAAAATTTTCTTGTCTTTATTTACTTTCAAGAAATCAGCTGCAATTAATTAATATAACTGTCTTTACTCTGTTTCATAAACAGAACCACTAATTTCTATGTTTTTATTAGACTACAGTAAACTATCATTTATCATCTTTAAACTAGCAATAATATTTATAAATTAAATTAAAAACTTTATAAAACAGAATAAAGAATATAATTTATCAAACATAAACATTTATAATAATGAAATGTACAATTTTTAAAGACTTATGTGATGTATTTATGATTAATTAAATTGATTGAAGGATAGTAAATGAAAGGAAGTTTAAGATTAATGAATATATTTTTATTTTTATGATAATTTTAGTATCTTAAGTAGTTTGAATTCAATTTTGAGTATATTTATTATTAAATTACTCAATTAAAAAATGTTCCTTAATATAGTACTTTCTATTAAGGTTATTATTTTAATTAGTAGCAAATTATCTGAGAGTAATTTGCTTTTTATTCATATTTAATTGGCTTTTGGCATTCAAAATTCTAAGAATAACTTTAATTAAAAATGAATCAGAAAAGAAGAACTGGAGAGCAAACAATAAAGTCAACACCTGATGAACTAATAATGAGATTTAGAAGCAAAAAGGATATCTATGACTATTTAGTGTACTAAGGTAGTTTGTCTTAGCTTAATTTATTTTAGTTGGGATCTTCTTACCATCTTATGAAAATACAAGAGTTGATTTTTAAGAGAAATAATAAGTGGAGAAAAAATGGCTTTTAAGTTAGGCTAGATTGTTCAGATTAATGTTCCATTCTATCCAGAACTCACTGTCTCTTATTTGTTTAAAAAGATGAGTGAGGATTTAGAATTTAGCAAGTATATTCCAAGTTCGAACAAAAAATGCTAACAAATAAGAATTGAAAGAGATTTTTTCTTCTGGATAATGGCAACCTTAAAAGAGCAAAAGCTAAGAGATATGATTTCACACTGTTCTGGGAAAAGATATGGAGGAGCATAACAATAAACAGCAAAATATACTATTTAGGTAAACAGAGGAATGGGTTAAGTAGCTTAAAGAGTTTCCATATATTTCAGGTAAAAATAGATTAAAATTAATATTCTATAGGGAGGAAAGGGAGGTCAATTTTTCACTTATAAGTTAGAAAATTAGTTGCTCAAAAGAAGAAGTTGAAGCTTCCAGATATAAAAGCAGAGTTTTAGTATAATTTCTGATAAATAAGTAACCTCGAGTTGAAGCAGCTGGAAGATCAGGAGATATAGTAATGGAAGACCAATAAAATTTACAACCAAACTAATTTATCTAAACTTAGACTGGGAAAGAGATCTCTTCTCATTTATCATCTATTCAGTCAAAAATTTTGAGAATAAGTTTTTCGCGATTGCCCAAAAAATTTCGATTGGGTTTAGTGATGGCATATAAGGAGCGTTAAAAATTGCTTCAATTTATAATTCTTACAATGTTTGTTTTACTTCTTTTGAATGATGAAGTCTCAAATTGCTAAGAAAATTTCAATTTTCTTTTGTTTATTATTTCTTCTAATAATGCGCAAGAAATGTATAAAATCAAATTTGATTATTGATTTTCTTCTTAAAAGAAAGTCTTCTAAACCTCACTAATTTGAGAATTCCTGCAACTTCAGCAATAGTTTATACAAATGATCTTCTGTCTTAAATTTAATAGCTTGATTTAGAAAATTTCCAACTATACTTTTTTATTTATTTACTATTGAAAACTGCTTCATCAACAAAGACAAATATATAGCCTAATTCTTACAAATAGCTCATTTTTAAATATTGTCGTAAATTATTAGCAGTTACTCATGTTCCTTAATATAATATTGTAGGAATACATTCGATTTGGGAAAATGAATTAAAATTAAAATTAATTAATTATTAATTACCTTCAGTTATGTTTTTAGAAAATGTCTCTAAACCATGACAATATTATACTCTCTGGATAGCGCATTAAAAATGAGACGGTGGTTGTTATTGCTATAATGAATTTATCTCATCGCCCAAGCGAGAAAAACCCATTATACTATTTTTGGGAGTTAGCTCAAAATCAAAATATCTCGCTTCCTGGGATGATTCAGGAATATTGCCAATAATAAAGTCCAGCTAAAATTGCGGGATCTACCGTAGAATCCATTTATTTTTGAATTTTAAGTCACTTTGGTTTTGATAACTGCCATGATTTTAATATTTAATTAATTTAATTTTAATTAATTTTCCCAAATCGAATGTATTCCTACAATAAGCTTTTGGTGTAATTTATAATTTTCTATACTTTATGCCTGCTTCTAAGTATATTCTGCGAAGAGTGTTTAAATTTGAGAATCTTAGATGGAATTGTATAAATCTCTCTTTTAAAGATAAGTGTGATGATTATTCAAGAGTATTAGAATCAACAAGTTATTTAATATGATTAAGACTAGATTTTCTTCTCCGATAATAATTATAATTTTAAGACAATCCTTGAAAATTTGCATAAAATAGAACTAACTTTTAGACTTTGTATTGTGATTATCAAAACTATTAAGCAATTGATTTAAGGGATCTTATTGACTTTAATTTATAATCAATTTATAAATGACCATATCTCAGAAAGAAAAGAGCCTCAGGATTGATATAGAATTAATTACACAGTTTATTAAGAAATTAATATTTCACCATTATATTGAAGATTATTATTGTTTAAATTAATTAATTATCTCGATCTGTAGACTTCCTCGAAAAAAAAGTTTCAAAAAATTTCGAGGAAGGCTGCAGAATACACATTATTAAAATTATTAAATTGATTAATTGAGGATTTTTTCTTTGCATGATTAATAGCACTGATAGGTCTCTTTGTGTACATCTCAGAGTTTGTTATTTTAATAGAGCTTGCATCCCCTCGAATGACTCCTCCACTTAGAGCAGCGCTTTGGTAAAACAAAGAGATTGAATCTGTTAACTTCGCTTTCACCAATTTGTAAGCACCGCAATTATTAGCTGTATAGCAGTTTCTATAAGTATTTAGCTTAAGTTTTACCGAAAACTGATTGAGCAACATAGAAGGCTTCTGCAGTATCTGTGGATGAAAGATCCAAATCTGATATTACCTGTGAGAGATCGTAAATTAGCTAGCAATCGATTAAGGAATCCTGAACAAGCATTTTAAATACAGTGGAAGTTTGAGACGCTAAGAATGAGCCATTTAGAGGAGCATTAAATACTCGATAGCTGCTAGTCATTCCATTCGATGTATCTGAAGTGATATTTATTCTCCTACCTATACTGAACACATAAAATACTCCTCCACTTTGAGGTGGGGTGGAATGCCTCAAAATAGTTTAAAAGAGAGTTAGTTTTTAACTCCAGCTTATGTTAAAGATCCAATGTTAAAAAATTCTGAATTCGAGATAAGTAAACTTATATATCTGCTTTCAAGATTTATAAGTTCTCCAGAATCTGCTGAGTTGTCATAAAACTCATGCAATTTTAAATTATGATCTTTGCTACAGTCAGCATGTTAGACTGGATTTAACGGCACTGATGAGACCACCCTTGCTTTTGGCTTTATTACTGTACATAAAAACATTCGTGATTGTTACAGTAACTTAATTATCAACCAGAAATACTCCTCTATCCTTGCTTAGTTCAGCTGACAGCAGTCCCAGTATATCTTCTGTTTTTAAGAGCTCAGCTGTAAAAGTGAAAGTGGGCCGCCCTGGAAGAGACCTTCGCAGTCTCCATCTAGCTTGGGGTCAGATCTTGTCTCTGAAATTGCTTGCGAAAATGCTTGGACTTCATCAGGCTTCGTAATTATGACATAGCACTCATGTGTATTGAAAATGTTAGTTAAATCCACATGATTCTTGGTGGAGGCCTTTTTATAATCTTTAAAGTTTTGAGAATTATAAATGGAAAGTGATTTTATACACTTGTCAACCGAGTTGGTCTCAATTATTTTTAAGATTATCAATCACTGTAATAATTATAAATTACTTGCAAAATCTTTTTACTTGGAAAATTTGAATATTCAACTTGATTAATTTAAATAATTCACCAAATTTTATGATTTTAGCCAAATTTATATCGCCTAGGGAATAATGAAGTCAATCAATGTGAATAAGATCACTAAAGCTGGTGGTATTTTCATTTTCTAGGTTGCTGACTGATTCGCACTAATCAATATCATGATGGGAGGAGACCTCGAAAGGATTCAAGTTATTGGGAGATATTTCGTTGAGGTCTGGAGATCTGCTGCCATGAACTTGACCAATGTGAATTTCTTGTGGGCTTCTGAGGAGATCAACAAGAGACTAGATGAGTAATGGTCCACTATCATTGACATCTCTAGAAAGGCAAGTATTTAAAGAGTTAAGAGATGCGCTTCTATCATGGGAAGATCTGAAGGAGATGATATGCTCGCTGCTAAAATCATTTTTCCTTGTATGCAATAGATTATATGCAAGTTTTTGAATTAAAATGAAAATTAGAATTATAATCTGATGATTTAATTAATGTATTAACATTTTGTAAGCAATGTTTTTTAAAAATATATATAAATTAAAAATACATTCTTGAATGCACAGATATTTTCTTCTTGAAAGCTGATGTCTTCCAATGGGTATGGATCATAGTAAGGTTAACATGTTAGCCAGAGAATACTTTGATGATATAAAGAAAACAGATAAGCTAATCATTGTTCCTCATTATATGATGATGGGACTGAAGAAAGTTCAAGCTAAGATGTCTAAAAGTGATCCTGATTCTGCCATTTTCATGGAAGATACAGATAAGGATGTTAACAGAAAGATTTACAAGTTTATTATTTAAATTCAATGATTGCATATTAATTATATTAACTTAATGAAGATTGACAAGGCTTTCTGTCCACAAGGAACTCTTATAGACAAGCCTATTGCTGACTATATCAGATTAACCTTTGTTATAAATTATCATACTTCCCAATAAAATAATGTTAAGTTTCTATTAATTAAAGCTTAACAGTTTATATTGTCTTTGAGAAATTCGATACTTTTGTGATTAGATTAACCGAAAAAAACGGAGATGATCTATTCTACTGCAGCTTTTAAAATTTCAAGGTTGACTACGAAAAGGATAAGATACATCCAGATGATGTCAAGATTGCCACAGCTAAATATATTTAGAGAAATTCAAGCATTTTAGTAGATAATCAAATCTTGATATATTATAAATATTGAGTTATTAACAATTTAATTGATGAGCTAAGCATGAAATATTTAAAATATAGTCTTAATCAAATAAAATAACTTAGTATTTTTGCAAAAATTTATGCTCAAATATTTTATTCAACAAAACACAGTTATAGATAATTTAAGAATTTAAATAAAAATCTTCTTAATTAAAGCTTTGCTCATTTTAATTTATATTAATTAATTCCATATTTCATAACTAGAGTGTGATAATTTAGAGTTAGTTATAATTCTATATTTTTTGCTATTTGATCATAAAAGTATGTAATTTTACTAATTAATGAACTATTGCAGCCAGTCAGAGACCATTTTGAAAAGGATCCCTATGCTAAGAAGCTTCTTGATACCATTAAGAGGTGGTAACTTGAGATGGCTGACAAAGGTGTTGCAACTAAATGAGCAGAAAATCAAGTTATTTTGTTATAATTGCTTTAATTTTCAAATAACTCATCTATATCTCAATAATATTCAATTCTAGTATCTTTGAACCTACAACCGTTTGATTATAGCTTAAATAGCAACATTTAATGAAATGAGGAAATATTGTCAAGGCTACTCATCCATTTTAGTTATTTCAGTTTTATCTAATTCTTAGAATTCACCTGCAGCAGTTGCCCCACCTACTTAAAAGTATTTTGTTCTGCCCTTAGATTAATTTTCTTCTTATTTGCCATTAGTTAACTCAGTCTTAAACTCTCTGATTTCTTCATTTTTCTGTCTTTTTGTGCCTTGCTTCTCTTGTAGAAGTATATTGCCATCAACACTGTTACTAAGACTATTGTACAGATAAATTATGCCAACATAAATACTGCCGAATAATTAAGATTTTGGGACTTAAAGATTGATTGGTGTGGAGGGAAAAATCGCCATTTAGTTCTGCAGTAAAGCAAATAGGTTATAATTAAAATATGAAATATTATTTCGATTGAATTTATATTATAAACTATTAGTAATCTCCTTCAGTAAGTTTAGCTTCATAATAATTGATAATATCAATTAATTCTGTTGCAATCATGACATCATCAAAATGTTTGAGAGTACAAATATGATTAATTTAGGCCTTCTTATTCTTAGTAAATACAAGCTTTTACATAAAATCATGAGAGACAATAAGTCTTAAACTACATGAATTTGATATTTATATATGTCCCCATGTTATATTCACATTGCCCTTAGTGCCTTTTTCAAGATATTTGTATTTTATTGAGAACTCATAGAATAGATCAGATATTTGATCGATAAAATGATCAAAGGATTAAACAACAACAAAATAACTGCCTACTCCATTTTTTAACCTTAAAAATAACTTTTTAGCCGATAATTTATTCAACCAAAACGTCAAGTCTAGTCCCTTTTATATCAGAAATATTTTTGACCACATTGATACCAACAATCCCAAAACATTCAGATAACTAAATAAGTATGGTATTGTTAGGTACAGAGTCTATTCTGAGATAGAGAGGTTATGAGTCATACAATTTAAAGTAGTAATCTTAGCTCTTGTGTAATTAGAGTAGGTTTGTGTGAGATATAGTCATAATTACTTAGCATTATTGCTATGTTTAATTATTGAATAAGTTAGGCATAGGGAATGAGGAATGAGCTCATCTATCTTGGACATATTTCATATTCATCGTCAAAGTTGAACCTAGCTTCAACCCTTTATACTCCAAAACGAGACTAAGTTATAATATTAATTGTATTGATAATATAATTAATATTGTTTTTATAGAGTGTATCTGAATACCAGTGCTCATATGAAGTAGTGTTATACTTCACTAAGTCACTGGGTGGGATGATTCCCTAATTAACCATAGAATGATTAGTAACTGAATAGAATAACGCAGGGATAAATTCAAATGTCTTAGTGTTAATATTTGTCAATTTAATTGATAAATTTTAATGCTAAGAATTATGAAAAAATTTTCTTAATATTGATACAAATTTCTGAATCACCTATTGGAAAATTGTAAGTAAGATATTTTGACAAATCATCTTTCCCTCTAAATGTTATTTCCTAAGCTGTATTTTCTCTTTGTTATATTACTTCTTGATTTTATTTTAGTTACAACTATTATCCAGAAGTCTCTGACATATTTTAATTACTTTTTAAAAATATTAATATAATTGATTGGAAATAATATTCTTGTCTCGGTAACTCCCTAAATGAACAAATATTAAAGTGTATCAGTTTTGAATTGGTCAATCGAAATTATGATATATTAAGGATTTTGCATTGTATAATAAGCTTTCTCAGCGTCTTTCTCCTAACTAATAATGCCAAATGGTAAAAAGAAAAGATACAGAATTGAATAATAAAATAATTATCATTTTTTAGAAGTAAATACACTAATCAATGAGCTTAATTAAAGTCAATTAAATTAATTATTGACTAATTTTAAAATTAATAAACTTTGGTAAAGCTTTAATATATTGAGGTTTATAAATCAGGATTGATCCATGTAAAAGTAAAGGTGAAATCATAAATGGAGCATCGTGTTCAATCATAAATTCAAGCACTTTGATTTCTCCTTTATTTATATTCAAAGTCTGTTAGGCATTCAATCTCAGTAAACTAACTATTTATGATTACGTTTTTATCTGCTAAACTTATAGTTAATATTGAGACTTTACTTCAAACTTCTCCACAGCTATTTATAGAGAGCATTAGCTGCAGTAATTTCTATCTTTATTCAAAATAATGATTTCTCTTTATTCTTTCTAAGCTAGAGAATTTATTTGCTTAGATAAAAAGGTAAAAAGACTGGCATTAAATTTAGAGTAATCATAGGCTTCTTCTTCGTTAGAGTCTCTCTCAAATATCATCTTTGCATAGATATCAACTTCTCCAGTTATAACTTCCGCATCTATTACTAAGTCAAACTCTTGCCAATTAAATAAAGTAAACATTTTGATGGTTTTAGCCTCTTCTTGATTGTGTAAGTGTATTTGGCTGTAAATTTACGCTTTGCTAAGAATAAGAAGATACTGTTATACCAATAGCTCTCTGACTATCTGAATAAACACCAATAATGTAGTAATCTTGCATATTTGTGATATTATTCTCTATGAAATATCAATCGGAAGGTTTAATCTCTATAGAATCTTAATTGTAGAGTTTAATTGAGAAATGAGAATCGGCTAGTGTAGGGTATTTGAGACATTTGTTAACAAGAATAGTAAGGCCGTCTTTTCTATAAGCATCAATTGATATGTGAATGCTGCATTTTTAGCAGTCTAGTTCATATAAGAAGTAAAGATAATAATATACAATTATAAATAAATAAATAATAATATTTACATTGGAGATACAAGTTTACATGTATTGATCTTTAAGAGCTCTAGTACTCAATTACTTATAATCTTTTATTTCTTACAAGCCAATTTATACTTAAAAATCGTAGATTACTTCAGTTGTCATGTTATATTGAGGAATAATAGCAAAGACCAACAAGCAATCATTGATTTAATTGGAATCCCCACTTTGATTTGCATTCATCATACATTTGCTTATTTCATCTTTATTCATATTAATTACTTGATTATTCAACTCCTTTCTAGATTTAATAAAAAAATACAATTTAATTTTAACTTTTTAAATCAATTCATAAAATTTTAGATTTTTAAGAAAAAATTCCTTTTTGCAAGTAAGACAACTAAATGTCATGAATACTTTAATTGTCTTCGAAGGTGTTCTAATATAGGACTAACATAGTGGCATTGCCTTAATGAAGTGTTAAATATGCAAAAACATCTTTGACTTGATTTTACTCTACTACACCATAGTAAATTACAAAATATTATCAATTTATAAACAATTTTCATTAATTATCTCCAGATAGTTTAATAGACAATTTCATCACTTAATTCAATTACTCCAAATTTACTTTAACCAAAATGTATTTTCTTAGGGATCTTATCAATATAGTCGATTTCCAGAGTAGATTCACATCCTTCAGACTCAAGGCACTTAACTCCAATATATAAAGTGGAGATTTCTTCATCAGCATAACCTTAACCCTAAAAGTAGGGATTTGCTTAAAGTAACTGCTTTGATATGTCATAGGATTTACCAGTTATTATAGTAAAGTCATAATTTTCTTTTAATGGTTGAGGGTTGCTTGGATGCACAGACACGTAAAGTTTAGTTTTATCTGATGTCTTTGATTAAATATTTAATCTTATGTCTTGTGTTTAATCAATCACGTTATGCATAATGAATTTATACTTTAATATATTAATTAAATCAATTAAGACAGTTATTAATGAATGCTTGAAATAAGTCATCTTTTTGAAATCTAAGATTACAGTTGTTTTCCCATTGGAATTCAAGTGTGGTATTTAATCTTCATATATCCATTACAAAGTGAATTTGTATGAATAAATTATTTTATTTATGAAAATTAAATTAATTAGATTATAATCACTATTGATGTTCATTTTTATGTAATTATTATATTAGGAATCAAAATCCCTGAAATTGTTTGATAAAGTTTTTGATTGATGAAATTAGACTATTAAAGCATGCTTTATTAGGGTTGTAATAGGCTTTATGTAGGGAATTTAGGGTTATAATGTAATGTAAATTAGTGTGTAATGCAAGTGTTTTATTTCTTATTCACTCAAACAGTACTTTGGCATCATGAGGCAGCTTTCTAAACTTTACTTCTCCTATCCAACTTACAATTTAGTCTATTGTATGGTCAGCTCTGCTATTAGGATTAATAATTATCTACTTAGCCATATCTTTTATTCTACCTTTTATCTTATTCTAGTCTAGATATTGCTGTATTCTCTATTTTGAATCTTTCTCTCTTTTGCAGCTATAGTAAACATTTCTTGCCATATCGCATTCACAAATTACTGCTGCTAGAGCCCATATATCCCACTTAATATCACCATCTCTCCAGTCCTACTTTCTGGAAAGTTTCCAGGATTACCATACACGTTGCCAAGTCCTGAAGCTTCAACTCTCTATGATCAATTGAAATCAATTATTACTACTCTTAGAGGTGAAAAGTCAAGCATTATATTCTCAGGCTTCAAATCTCTATGAACATATCCAAGAGTGTGCAACTCCTCAATGCCTTTGCAAACATTTGTAAGAATAAGAGGTAACTACTTTGGTATCCTTTAATCTTAAATGTAGTCTCTTAATGTCATTTAGAATAGAGGAAGACGAAAAGCTACATGATTTTGAGCAAGCAGAATAGCATCGAGCTTTATTATAAATCTGCACTATCTATCTCTTGACTTCGTAAGTGCTTGGTATTCATTTACGAAGATACTTGTCATCGCATTTGAAGTAGTTGAACGGATATATCTTGTATGCGAACTACTTATCTGTTATCACTTTCTTCTCAAAATTATCCTCAAGGATAAGATAACTTTCTTTAAACTCTTTAAGATCAATTATATTCAATATTGGAAGTTTAAGTGCATGCATCTTAAGAGTGATTTTTACTATCTCAGAAGCTGGGAGGTTTCTCACTGCTTTAATAAGTTTATTTTCTTTCTAAACTCTTTGTTCCAAGGATTCTAAAGGGTCTCTTGGCTTTCTTTTTTGAAGGAAGACCTCACCAGTCTCAGGATCTATGACTTCAATCTTCTTGCCATGATGGTTTTATAGGTGAACTTTTAAATCCCTTGAATGGTTATATTGTTTATTGCAATAAGGGCAAAAATATTTTCCATCTATCTTATCATGCTTAAGATAGAGCTTTGGCTTGTTAGAATGATACTCTAAGATATCACGCTTAAGATCAGATTTATAAGTGAAGTTCTTCTCACACTCTTCACATAAAAGTAATGCTTTAATTTTTTTTTTCTCTTCCTCCTCTTCAACCATTTTTATTGGAACTTCGTATTGAATTTCTTAGCTCTGCATTTCTATTTAACAACTGAATTGCTATTCAAAGTCTGATACCTAAAGTTAAAAAATTTCAGGTTCGTACTAGGTAGAGACATCGCAAGTCTCAATTTTCTTTTGATTCATGAAAGAAAGTTTTTGCTGGCTAATGCCAAGCAATGCCGCTTTTCTAAGTAAGTTACCGCTCATTTTATAAATACTATTAATAATTATACAAGCTATTTAAATTCTACCTTTATACAAGAGTAAGAGCATATTCTCAAAGGTTTAGAGAGGTTTAATGGGAACAGAGTACGAGACATTAGTTTTATATTTTTTAACATTAGAGATAATTTATTTACTTTTCCATCGATTTTATACATTAAAATGCACCTAAATGTGTTTTGTGGAGTTAGGTAGTGCTCCTAAATCTGTTCTTGTAAATTTAGGAGGGAGTTTTTAAAATTTAATCTTTTTAATATACCACCTAATACGGTTTTGAATTTTAATATAACCTCCTAATTAAGTTTTAAATAAATTAAAAGCAACACCTAATTAAATTAATTATTATTAGGAGCAATTTAATGGAGAAAGTTTGATAAAAATGGAAGTCAAACTTTGAAACTTGGAGAAAGTTCTTCCATCTTTCTCTTACTATCTTATTCAGGTTGACCTCCAGTTGGATCTCTCTATTTAGTAGTAAAATTTTAATAAGTTTAGAATGGATATCCATAATTTTAAATTTCATAAACATTTTTAGAAAGTGGAAGCAAGATGGAGTATATGAATAATGCAATGAATAGAATACAAACTCAAGAGTCGATAGGAAAATTTCGAAGTAAGGAGGACCTCTATAGATATTTGGTATAGCAAGGTAAGCTTTTATCAAATACTAATATATTAACCATATTGGATTGTTCTTGCCAACTCAGGAAGAACAAAAATATCATTCTTAAAAGCCTTACTAAGTGAAGAGAAAAAAGCTTTTATGACCAATGAAATAAATATGATAGAGATACCTAACTACCCTGAAATCTCAGTGACAAACCTCTATGATGATGCTATGAATTATCCAGATGTTGCTCTGTACCTACAATCAAAGTTACAACTCTAAAATAAGTTACCAGAGAGAAACTTCTTCTTTTGAGTTCTTGGAACTCTTAAACCAGAGTACTTAACTGAAGTAATTTAAGAAGCATACGAGAAACGCTACAGCTCTCTCCTGAAGAGAAATAGAAGCAGGGAATCAAAATCAGTGACTCGTAGCTGTAGGAACTTTAAAAGCATCTTTTCATCTCTAGTAAGCATAGACTTCTAACTTTATAGAAAAACCTGGTACTGCCATATACTTGATGAAAGAACGCAGCAAATTAAACAGAAAGAGAAAGTCCCAAGTAAAACATGAATTGAGTAAGAGACTCTTCAAAGATATATTAAAGCCAGACGAGATGAACATAGATGCAGGAGCTGGCACTTAGAGAAGAAACATGTGTCCAAGCAAGCCTTAAGAGGAAGAAAAGAAAGAGAATCCAAATCCCTTTACGGGCAAATTTAATATGTGAACTTATTCATTCGTTTAAATCTAAAACTTATTTATATACACAAAATCTCCCTTCTCTTGCGCATACTTTAGCTTTATCATCGCTGACTCTTTTAGCAGCACTCTTAATAAAATCTACTGTATCTATCTTCAGGTCGTGCATCATATGATAGAGTAGAAGTTTCTTGTAGTGGCCTTTCAATAACCCCATATAATTCAATTCCATTGAACTGAGGACTGTAGGGAACATTAAATACTGGTGTTATGTTTAGCCTTTCATATTCCTTCCTTGTGTCTTTAGTTTTATGGACAGATAAGTTATCTACAAACAGAATAATCTCTTAGTCGGCGTACTTATCTCTAAGTTATAATAAGAACTTTATGTATAATTCGGTCTTTATTGAGCGAGGTTGAATAACATAATTCTCGAGGCCGTTATCTTAGCTTATTCCTCCAATAATTGCATGAGTTTAAACCTTAACCTTTTAATCATATACTTCAATGTTGCTATATCTTTTATACCAAGACCTTGATATGAAGGTATTAAACGTGAATACTGCCTCATCAGCGTGTATGAACTTTATATTATGCTCTTAAGACCTCTGCATTTAATCGAATATATAATTTAAATTAGTCTTATAAAATAGAACATTGAAGTCAATCACTCTCTTAATGCGATTGACTGTCTTGTAAGATATTCCGTTCTTTTTATATATATATTAGCTATCGATTAAGCAGATATGTGAAGTCAGGAAATTGGCGATGAAACATCACAGCCCTCTAGGCTTTAAAGAAATGAGCCCAGTATTTAAGAGTCTTATCATTAATAAGATATTCAATATGATAGTGCTAAAATTTTAAGGGTCTCTTAGGCATAGAATTAAGATGCTATCTCTTTAATTTCAATGCTAATAGACAGTGAAACCTCACAGTTGCTGGACATTTATGGAGTAGCCTTGCTATAGACGTATAATTCAGAACAGGCTTGAGTTGATCACTATATTCATCACATCCGTATCGCAACTTAAACAATAAATCTAAATACTCACTGTCATAAACTGACCCCAAACCTCGCAAAAACTCACTTAAAATACTAATATTTAAACCTTAAAACTCTACATAAAACCTATTAAAACCCTAATAATGCAGGCGTTAATAGTATACTTTTATCAATAAATAACTCAATGAAACAACTTCAGGGGTTTCCAAGGTGACCACGTGAACATCACTTGAAAATGCATGATTTCACTGTTAATACGTCGAATGACGTAAAATAGAGCAGTGACCACGACCACCCCTGAACTCACCAGATACGTGGTCTTGTGGTCCCTGCCTCTGTTTTCCACGTGACCATTACCGTGACCATCGTGACCGTGACCATGACCACGGTGACCATGTGACCTTCACTTGAAAATGCATGATTTCATGTTAATTCGTAAAATGACGTCAAAATAAAGTAGTGACCACAACCATCCCTCAACTCACCATACACCTGGTCTTGTGGTCACTGCCTCCGTTTTACACGTGACCATGACCGTGACCATGACAGTGACCATGGTGACCGTGACCATGTGACCTTCACTTGAAAATGCAAGATTTCACTGTTAATGCGTCGAATAAATTCAAAAAAGAGCAGTGACCACAACCATCCCTCAACTCAACATACACCTGGTCTTGTGGTCACTGCCTCCGTTTTACACGTGACCATGACCGTGACCATGACAACGGTGACCTAGTTACCATCACTTAAAAATGCATGATTTCACTGTTAATACGTCGTATTACGTAAAATAGAGCAGTGACCACGACCATCCCTGAACTCACCAGATACGTGGTCTTGTGGTAACTGCCTCCGTTTTCCACGTGACCAGTACCGTGACCATGGTGACCATGACCATGGAGATTAGTGACCATCAATTGAAAATGCATGATTTCATGTTAATGCGTCGAATGACGTCAAAAAAGAGCAGTGACAACGACATCCCGTCAACTCACCAGATACGTGGTCTAGTAGTCACTGTTGTCCTCGCGGTCATGACCGTGACCATTGTGACCATGACCATGTCCACGGTGACATAGTTACCATCACTTCAAAATGCATGATTTCACTGTAAATGCGTCGAATAACGTCAATAAAGAGCAGTGACCACGACCACCCCTCAACTTACCAGATACGTGGTCTTGTGGTCACTGCCTCCGTTTTCCACGTGACAATCGTGACCGTGACCATCGTGACCATGACCATGAATATCGTGACCATGACCATGACCACGGTGACCACGTGACCATCACTTGAAAATGCATGATTTCACTGTTAATTCGTCGAATGACGTCAAAAAAGAGCAGTGACAACGACATCCCCTCAACTCACCAGATACGTGGTCTAGTAGTCACTGTTGTCCTCGCGGTCATGACCGTCACCATTGTGACCATGACCATG
>ARYC01009549.1:0-19583 GCA_000711775.1 Oxytricha trifallax | reverse complement strand
AATCGCCAAGATCGTCTCCTACTATGAATAGATCAGGACCAAGCAGTACATCCCTCCCTTCGACAGCATTGTGAGCGAGGACGAGGCCGCCCCTGAGGGTCGCGAGGAGGTCGAGGTGGCTTGGCATTGGTTCCTCAGTGTATCTCCCGCTTACAAGTAAAGGCTCCTGCAGAGATCCCTAAGTCACAGCTCCATAAGGGAGGTCTGGCCACTAGCCTGCATCCACGACAGAGACACATCTTCCTGATCAGGGATGGGATGAACAGCTTCTTGGAACTGGGATGGTTCTTGTGAATTACCAAATATATCATTAAGTTTCACTTTCCACCCACTATTGCAATTCCCCTAATGGGGTTTCACTTTTTCAGTTATTAAATTTTTAAAAGTTCATTTATTAATTTATCATACTCACGATTGCTTAAAAAATTACTCTTGGGGTTTTATTTAAACTGCCTATTAATTTATTGCTTTGATGAAGGATTGTTAGCATTCGCATTTAAACTATGAATTATTATTAATTTTTTATTTGTTGTTAAATTATTTTAATCTTCAGGGACTTAAAGTAAAATGAATTTAATGAGTGTGAATCAGAGAAATTACAATTTGTTGGTGAATATGATAAGATTTCGAATTTCAACTGACAATACTATTTTTTAACAGAAGTATTTCAGAGTATAAATCTGAAGAAAGCATTCGATATTTTTCTTAAATAGTTTACTACCATTATATTAAGTATATAAAATAATTAGCATAAACATGATACCAAACTAATAAATTTTCTGAATATTTGCAAATAATTTGCTGGGCTCGATATTTTGCTGATACAATTTTTCATATGGAATTTCACTTTTCTCATTAACTAAAATAAATTTATGATTAAAATAAAAATAATGAAGTATTTAATTAAATTAGAAATATAAAGTTATCCAAATGAGTCAAAGTATCGTTAAATGCACCTTTCAAGATGATGTTAGTAGTCTGCAAGAACAACTAAGAAAACTTAAAATTCAGACTGTCGTTTAATTAAAGAAAGTCAAGACATAGCTGGAGTTGAAATTGACAGCTACTAATGATCAATAAGGTTCAATCTTGTCGAGCTCCTATTTCTACTTTGTAAGATTACTTATTAACTATGGCCACATATCGTTTAAAAAGATAATTGTTTTGACCTAGGCTAATGCTAATTTAATTCATTTGGCTACCATAAGCTTAGACAATAGAATTCATGGACAGTTAAACCAGTTTATTTGGTCTTATTAAAGATACCATAACTTGCTTTTGCTAAATTAGTCTCTTATGTACATAGAAAGTTGCGCTTGTAAGCTGAAAGAAATACATCATTGACACATAAATAAAAATGAGTCAACTAAAGATAGTCGTAAGAGCTAGTTAATCAAGGATATGATATTTAATACTTTAAAATTTCTCCGCCACTACATTATAAAATATGAGTAAACTGCTAACTATGTCAACAAATAAAGTGTGAAATGAGTTTTGACTATGAATCAGAGGAAAAAACTAAGTTTTTCATAAGATATTCTCCATTTTCTGTATTTTACCGCTATAAATTTATTAAATAATACCTAAACTCATGCTTTTAATGATTCCATATCAATATTTATCAAATTACATTGTTAAAAGTTCTACATGAATATTCTTAGATTAGTCAATCATTATATTAGCGCAGAGCTAAGTAACAAGACATTAGAAGTTAAATTTTTGACACAAGAAAGATAGAAATAATTTAATATTATCTTTACTTGATTTTGTCAAATGATCCCATCACCAACCAAATAACTCTAAAAACTTAACAATATGATTGTAAATCAAAAGAAATGAGGAGTGAAATGAACCATTGAAAATTCCCGTATTTTTGAATAAAACAGACATCTTTAAAATTTACAAATGAATAATACTACTATTGAATTTCAAAAGGATATACTCAAATGTTAAGTGATATCGAGATCAATTAATCCTTTTCTTAACTAGTTGAGATAAATTTATATAGAAGGTTATGTTAGTATAAATACTTTGGTATTCAACAAACTCAAAAAAGAGTTTTGGAATTCAAAAATATACAACGATTTAAGTTTCTTTAATTCCGATAGAAAAATCAAGAAGATCATAATGGTTAATGGACAACATCTAAAAACAAGCACAATGACATAGAACATCTTAGAATACTACCAAGGATGACTACAAAGAATAGAAAAATAAAATCAAACTGAAAGCAGTAGTGAAGAAAAACACCAATTTAAACAAATCAATTTTATCCATACTTATTAGGTTAATCGTTGGTTAAAGAGCCCGTGATTAAGTAAATTATAATTATTAATTTAAATTATATTCAATAATATCAGCATTTGCTTTGAATCTTATAATTGTAAAGTTTAAAAGAAATAAGATCTAAATGAGACTAAATTTTGTTGTATCTTAAGATTCATTTCTGAGTTAATTCTCAGATTTAAAATTCTACTCTCCAACTTAATTCATACCAATATAAATTAACATACAATGATATTTTTAAAGTATTTATCTTACTGTTGTGACTACCAATTTGCATGAATTGATATACAATTTAAGTAAATTAAAAATTAAAAGTAATTCATTAAAATCAATGATAATATATAACTATAAAAGTTCAGCATAATCACGTAATTATTGAATCGACTTTGCTTAAGTTACAATAATAAGTAATAATAACAAGAATAATTAAAAGTGCAGAATCGTTCGTAATAAAATATTATCTACAGTTAAATTACATACAAATTATTCAAGATTGCACTTTAATGCCCTATATTTGAGTTTAAATCTATTAACTTTCTTATCAAATGAAGATAATTATATAGAATTTCATTAGTGTTTGCTAATAAAAATGTGGTGGAATTCACATCTATTCATAAAAATCATAACCAAATATCCAGATTTGATATTCAGATTCTATAAAAAGTTATAAATAAACTTTACACAATCAAATCATCATTTGGATATGGCATAACTACGAACGAGGCCCAAGAAGATTTGATTTTACTCAATTCAGAGTTTTTTATAGTCTTAGAGAGCCCGCACAGGAAACGAAAACACCCTTCCCTCCATTATACACGCAATCCAGAATCAAAATCTTCGGTTTCCTCGGTAGATCGAAGTCAGAATTTAAAATTATTTAATGGTTTGCGATATAGCTTTTGAAAAAGTTCATTGCAATTTCTCTATAAAAGTCATTGTTTGATTATGAGAGTCCTCTGTCTTGTCACATTAATCATTCAATTGATTTTTGCATTTCTCTCAAGCGTCTTACTGATGGGAAGAATATATTTTTATAATTGAGGAAGGTGACAGAGATAGTTCAAGTAATTAAAGCCATATTCTTTAAAATACATATTCAAATATGCAATAATATAAATCTTTGTTAATTGAAGCCAAAAAACAACTAATTTTTATTTGTATTAAATATTTGCAATGAATTTTCAAAATTAATTAAATCTTATGATTTTTGGACGAAAAAATGTCAAAGTTGGGATCGGCTTTTACGATTTTCCCATTCGAAACGCATACTTTTTGTCATTTTCGAAAAAAAATTTAAACTGCTCTTCAAGACTATTGCTAATTACGGGGCGCTGATCACGATTACGCACTAATTTGAAAGCTAATATTAATTCAAAAATACTTCCTAATAATTACAGAGATAACTAGAATGATCAAGAAATTCATTTTGCATTATTGTAGTTTTGTTATTTACAATTGCTCTATAACAAGTAGAATTTTATATAAATATACAATATATCAATATAAAACGCTATATTTTAGTACTTTTTACTATTTACTCAATTTAAATGGGATATTTTTATATATTAAAATCATAGATTTTTATGTTGATTTGGTTTAATTGAATTCATTTCTATCTATGCCAAATAGTGGATTTAATTCGATTAATTATTAAAGTATGCAGTTTACAGGTTAATGATAATTTAATAAGATAAATGTTAGTAAAATCTTAATAAATAGTAGAGCTAATACTTGAATTAGGTTTTTTTGGTGATTTACTAGTGGCAAGCATGATAACCTTACATGCTTAAGAACGAACCTGTTGTTTAATTTTATCATTTAACATGTGAAATAATGATTTAACTACTTTATTTACCTAATATTTATAATAATATCAGTAATAATCCAGCATTAATTGATAAAAATGCGGTAAATTTATTTATTACTACTAAATTACAATATAGATAGGAGATCTTTGCCTTAATTTATGGCAAGATAAAGATGTTAAACAACTCGCCTTATTCTTAGTTAGCCTTTCATAAGAAATCTTTGGTCTGACTGCAAAAGTAATCTTTATAATAATTATGCAAAAATTGACACTAATCCAAAAAAGATCAATAAAGATATACACATTTTATCAATACTCTATTAATCTAAACTATAACAGGAGAGTAATAATATTTCAAAGGTAGAGATAATCACCTTGAATTGACTGATTATGGAGAGTGCTTGTAATAAACCCAAAGAATATCTATCATAAAAGCAGAATTAACCGGGTAAACTTAGAAAACCTACTCATTAGGCCAAGAAAGGCATTGAGAAAAGCAAAAGTAATTAGGATATTGATTCATAATATTGATTTATAAATGAGTATAAAAGAAGTGAAAATTTAAAGTTAAATTATCCATGGATTAATAGTTAAAATAAAATGTGAGATTAAAAGAATAGGATCAGATTGAATTGATAACTTCTTTGTAAAATCTTTACCTAAGAGATAGCAGTGTTAAACGAAGTGATACATCAATGCAAGATGCTGAATCGATACTTACTTCTTTAATCCATCACCACTGAAATAAATAATAAAATAATTTTTGTAAATCAATGTGATTAAAATTATTTCGTTAATTTATTAATTAATTTAAATATAGTCACTCTTTTTAAATGTCTTTCATATAACGTATACATAATAATATTGATAAATATTGCATCCAGCTTAGATATGGGGTCTTAGTTTTCAAGCCTCAATAATGACATTTTTAATTTTGGCATGTCATCTTAGACATAATAAATATTCTAAAGACTAACATCAAGCAGTAATTCAAACTGAATAATAGTGGTCATTTGTAAGAACACTGTTAAAGAAAGGCAATTTTAAGTTACTTAACATGAGAGTTAAAGCAGTTATTGCTATCGGTTTATTCTATTGATAAAAGGATGATAGAAATATTTGCAATGAATGGTATATGTTTTGATATACTATTCTAGTCATTGCATTTATTCATTCAAACTCAAAGATATATTAACTGTGATAAAAACTATTAAAAGATAAGCATTGCAATATAAGGGACTTATATAAATTCAAAAACAAATTATTCCAAAACCTTCTTTCATAAAGAATTTGAGAGAGGCCTATTTGTCTGCTTAGGATGGTGAGTAAATTCAATTTGTAGGAAAATTATATATATTAATACCATTTTATATATTTCTCTAAAGGCACATCGCCAACCATTTGATCAATTCTATTAATTTAAGAAATTTTTAATTATAAATCATACTAAGTATCAGTTATACTCAATAATATGCAAGGTATAAAATTGTAAACTGACCAATATTACAATAATATAATTTAGATGAATTTCAATATAAGACTCAAGAATCGCCTCATGAAGCAACTAAAGTCAACAGAAAAAATTAAAGCATACCTAAACTTAATTAAACAATTTAATATAGATGAATCAAAGATGCTTACCGAAGTCCCTAGCCATGACAGAGCCGGCTAGCTAACTAGATTAGATAGATGTAAAACTTAATAATCTATCTGAAGCAAAGCAGTAATATTATGAAATCTTATAATTTAGGCGCCGATTTACTGCTAGAGGATGCCAGCATCTGAGTGAGAAATTTTATTAGGACTACTTTAGAGAGAATAATGATAAATTATAAGTAATTAATTCAAGGTTCGCAAGGGAACCCATCTAGGAAGAACTATTTTTTCGAAAAACTTTTGCCACATGCAAGAAACCAACTAAAAACAATTATATTTATTAATAACAAAGTCCATATGCAAGGAATGAGTTCAGATAATACTATTGAATACTTTATATTATTTTTCCAATATAAGGATAATTTTCTTTTAATAAACACTTCAATATAGCAAATTTTATTATACTTGGTTCAATTGCTATGGTAACTGCAACAATAGATATAATTTATAATGAGTAATGTATTAATTAATTAAAAAATTTAATATAGTAATAAGTACTAGCATTGATCAGACGTAGGTGGAGCTTGACCACTCACATAAAATGTAAGCAACAAAAAACATATCTTTAATTTTTGATTATAGTGGTCCTACCTGGTAAGACCACTCCGGACTGGTGCTTCGCAGGGTGACTGAAAGAGCAGATTTGGATGAATTCAATCAAATGCAAAACAATTAAGAGGAAGATGATGAGGAAGAAAAGCACTAATCAGAGAGATTTCCATTTTTTATTTTAATAATAAGTATTAATATTAATGTGATTAGAATAAATAATAATTAAAAGATTTCGAAATATAAATTATAATTGCTTAAAAGACGCGATTCTAAATAATGCGCCAGAAAGACAAGAAATAAATATATTTGGAAAGGGGTAAAATTTTAAGAGAAAGGAGGTAATACTACAAGACAATATGAAGAGATACTCATCCATTTATAGCTTCATTGTTATTAAGCTCTTTTAAGAGTGATTAAATAATAATAAGTATTAAGTTAAATATTAATCACATTGAATGATTAAAATTAAATAGCTATTGTATATAATAAATAATTACATTTATACAGCCCGAAAATATAAAATAGCTAAGAAGTGTAAATCATGCAAGGGAAATCAACCAGACCATCAATCTCTCCACTAATACGACAGTTAAAACGCAACTTAAATCTAAAAGTAGAGCAAGTATTCCCATTTAAAGCTGCACTCATAAAGAAGAGATTGAGAGCAGCAAAGGAGAACAAGAAAGTTGTAAAAAAGCATCAATAGAAAGGCAAAGAATGGAATAAATTAAAGTATTGATGTGCGCTTGAGTAGATCTGCAAGCTCAGTATGAATGAGTGAAAAGGAATAAAGAACTGAGTTCATTTAAGCAAATAATGCAGATGGAATGAATTGAGTTAAAACAAACTAAAGTGGAGAAGTACCTTATTGAGTACAGGTAAAATATATTGATGAGTAAAATGTAATTAATTAATATATTGCAAAGGACTGTGTAGATAAGTTATAAAATTAAACTTAAGGTGTTTGTATAATAATATTAGAATTATATAAAGTTTATATTCACAAAATATATTAGCATATGTTTGGGATGTTTAGAAATTACGACTATAATAAATGTGATTAAACTGTTCTAGCAATTGAAAAGAATAATGATATAACATTATAGCCAAAAATGTTAAAGTGAATCTGTCTGAAAATTATAATATTTGATTAGAAAAGCAGTCTTAATAGCATAGTAAATGATGTACTAAGCTCTAGTAACAGCAGATAGTGAAGATAATCCTAATAATAAAGCAAAATAAATTTAGAATAAAACATAATTTCTTTGGCTCCAGAGAAAATAAAACAGACAATGAAGAGAGGTTGAACATGATATGAAGGAAAATAGTTAAATGACATCTGGGAGTGGAAGAAAAAGATAGGTCAATAACGTATTTATTATTATTTTTATGAATTAATTTAATGAGATAAAAACTATTAAACTTGTTGAACGTCTTCATGAGTTTGTTATTAAATTGATTCTTTACTTTTATTTACTTATCTTTGAAATATTGACTTTACTTAATATATTTGTTTTTGTTCAACTATTATTGACTAAAAATAATAGCTAAACATAGCTTATATACACAAAAACGATGTCCATAAATTATAATATTTAACTTCAGAAAGAATTTAAGGAATTATAAACATTTAAGATAGTGATTAAAAATTTTAGAATTATTTGTTAATTAATTAGATCAAAGTTTATAGTATATAATTTATGAATTGGAAATATAGTAAAATATATCTTATATTGATTATATGCAGATCTCTCTCATTTTAAACAGCTATAAATTTCATTCTTTGTTTGACCTAAGTGAATACAATCTTTAAATTCTGATTAGTACACTAAGTTAATTTAATATTGATAAGATATGTAAGAAATAGGAAAATTGGCATAAATTCAAATATCAGAAAATATCTTAGTTATTTAAACTGCCTCTTTTTTGTTATTTCGTAATTTGCAATATAATTAAAAAGTTTAATAAAATTAGATAATATTAAAATACGTAAATTTTATTTATCTTTCAGTTTATTAATCATTATTTATGTCATATTGCCTTTAATATAATTGTTGGTTTCATACATCAATATTTAAGTCATTTAAATTTTTATTGTAAATTCATTCAAGGGTCCAATAGAAACGTGTCAATAAAATTGAGGGATATATTATTTTTTTATACCAAGTTCTTCCTTGGTGATTTTAGAGCTTTTCTTGAAACTCATAAGGAACATATTCGCTGAGAAGATTCAAGGCAGTGAAGATCATCTGGGCATGCCATACTATAGAAAGAAGGATAAGTATGTATTAATTTATATTATATAAACAAAAGAAATGGAGAGTACATTTATTTAAAGAAATGTGAAGCCTTTTAACGTAATTAAGACTCCTATTTTTCTTTAATGCATTAATATTATTCTAAAATACTTAACTAAGCTTGAATAGTTTTTGAGACTGTGGGATATTCACACCGTGATTCTTCTCATTGAAGTTTATAGCATGTGCTGGTTTATTGAAAGTTTTCAACTATTTCCAAATCAGGAATTCTTCTGATAATTCAATAGCAAAGAATTCATAGAGTCTTTTGTTGCAAATTTGACATTTGCAAGTTCAAAGGTTCTATTAAAAGTTTGCTTTTATTTCTTGTCTAGTGAGATTTCTGAGTCTTAAAGAGACCTACAGTGTCATCCTAGAAACTCATAGAGCTTCGTTTGATTTGAGTGATTGAATTAGCACAAAACTAATACCAAAAGGTCACAGTGAATGTATAGTTTTAGTGAAATAACCCAATAAATTCATAAGTGAAACCAGCCAATAAATTTCCACTATCTCACATTGAAAATGCAGCAAGTTCCCCAAGACCATTAGTATCTAGCCGAGAAGTAATATTTGATTGTCTTCTACTAAATTTGAAAAATTTCTCAACCCCAGTGAAATTGAAAGTTTTGAGTCCGTATTGCCAAATTCTTGTCTCAAACTGTAACTGATATCATGGATATTTTTATGTTGACCCAAAACTTCAAGTATGAACATAAGATTTTAATTGTAGTTTTTTAGTAATTTGAATCAGCTTCCCATACTCTTATTCAAGTCTAGTTCAATGAATCTTTCTGCTTATTCAGAATCAGTTTAAGTTTCTATAAGACTTCTGGTTGATGTAATAAGTAATTCATCATTAGCTTCGATTTAAGCAGTACCTCCTCCTAGCTTCGTGACATCAACAACCTTATAATTTGCGCAGAATTTTAGTAATTAGGGAGTCCATCTGTGGAAAAAGTATGCCACTAAATATTAAAACAAGACTTGATTGATTGCAGAAGATTCAAGTATTCATGTGAGTTGTTGTCCATTTTGTACTGTCTAGATCTTTTGAAAGTAGGATAATTTCAAAAATTAACTTATTATTTTTCGCATTGTTTGAGTCAAATTCTTTTAAATTTTAGAGTTGGATAAATCGTTGACTGCACCTATGATTAGAATCATATCATCGTCTATGGTATTCATTAAGTTAATTAGCTTTCACTACTGATAAATCTCACAGTAGAATTAGTTGCACTAATCCATTTAAAATTCACTTATTTATTACATTTGACTTGAAGAAGAGATTAATTTTTATTAAACTTACTATTTATATTTCAAATTACGAAATTACAAAAAAGAGACAGTTAAAATAAATAAGAGATTTCCCGATATTTGAATTTATAACAATTTACCTATTTTTTACGTATTTTAATAAAATTAGTATATAGGTAGTTTAATCTTAATTTATTTTGTTGAATTCTAATAAAAAGCCATGGAAACTGTTAAAATAGATGCTATCTGTCACTTTTGCCAAAGTATAACATTGCCTATGATGCTAAGTTAAATTTTATTCTTTGTCAAACTTAGTAATTATAAATTAATGATTCAATCAAGACAATGTGTATCTCACGACATATCTATTATACTATGGAACAATTATTAATAGAAGATTTTGGGGCACCAATACTTTTTGAAAATTAGAGTTCTTCTATTTTCGAAACATCCGACTAAATTGTTATCCTTTATAAAATTCCAGATAGAGCTATCAAGCTTGCTAGTTGTCCTGGATTTTTTTATTTATGCTCTACTGACAAATATTAGATTGTATATTCTTTAGCTCAGCCCATATGATGAAGTATATTACAAAAGGAATGTGTCTATAATATCCCAGAGTTCCATTATAAAACAAAATTTTTAAATCCATGGTATTATGTAAGTATTTATAACTTTAAATGATCTATGAGAGGCTAATTCGCTACTTCAGAAAAATATTGCAAGAATGCATGGCAATACAGACTAAATTAAATCCCAAGGTGAGAATAAAAATTTAGCCTCAATGATTTTAACTTAATACTTAATTATAAATGATCGTGTTGCATACAAAGATAACTTAAAGAGAGGGTTCGAGAGCCTAGATATTATAATTATACAGTATTTAATTAAATTAAATATAGAACAATTTAATAAATATATAATTTCTAGAGACACCTTTTTTATGTCACTCTGTTTAATACAGTGAAATACCTTGCAAGAATAAAACTTCTTTATATTTTTAAATCATCAAAACCAATATAAAATAAATAGAATTCAAACAGAATTGTACTAAAGAGGGAAAGAAAAGGTATGAATTTTTCATTATATTTTGCTATTAATTAATTGATGGCTTTGATAATTTGATGTGGTAACTCTGAAACAGATGACATTGAAGGGGTCATTTAATATACATTTGCAGAAGTCATCAAACTAATATAATTCTTTTAAGTAACTCTATACCCAATTTATTCTTTGGAGCTTAGACCACAAAGATGGTTAATGAGCAAGTATTACCAATAATTCTATATTCTAGATATATATAGAGATTCAACAAGAATTAATCATAGTTTAATAAAAATGCATATTATAATCTAAAGCATTTTGATAATTTTATAATTTAAATGCGATATTTTGATATTATTTATAATAATAATAATAATAATTAATAATAATAATAATAATTAGATCACATTGAGGTCTCTGGGGACCCACGATCTGGTTTGCTTTTTAGTGCAAATAAGGGTCTAGCCCTGTCATTAAGTTGGAGATTCTCTCCTGTATACTGAGTTTCATCTTCTTTTGTTGTTTTTTCTTTTTCTTCCCTTGTTCTTTCCTTTTCCTCTTGTGTTTCTCTTGTTTCCTCTCTTCTTGCCTCTTTTGTCCTGAGTGTAGGATCTGAACTGTGTCTCCCATGTCTTTAAATTTGAAAAAGGTGTCAAAATGCTTGACATTGATTGAGAATTTAAGTTGTTTGAAGGCAATAAGCTCTTTGCATATGGTAGTGATTAGTTGAACAAGGTCACTTTTATAAAGTATGTGTGTTTTTGGAGGCATTTTGCATAAATTTCTACCTTGTTGATATGATCATGATAGTCTGCTGATATTGAGACGCAGCTATCTTCATTTGCCGTGACATTGTTTATGAGAACTGTTGTCAGGAGTTAGACAAACTTCATTATTGTGGAGTTGTATCTTCCATCGAGTTCATTTTCTCTATAATCTTGGCCTTGAGTTCGTCGTCGCTCTTGTTTAACCATTCTAGAAGGGTGCCTTTTTTCAAGTCATCAAACATTGGGTTTGTAGCTTAAGCCAATTTCTTGATTTGCTTTTAGATGTCGGTGTTGATTGTGTTTATCCATATTGAGATGCATGACTCTCTAGTGTCAAATCTATTGATCAGTTCAGCTTTAGTTATAGTCTGCATATCTTTGAAAGTACTAACTTATTAATTATAAGTTAAGTTTTAATTGTTACTATTTAATAGTAATTATTAAGGCAAATCCTTTTATACTTAATTTGCTATTTAGTACCCCCTGATACCGATGACGTATTTTACGCCTGCGTCATCGCAAAGTTTTCGGTAGTGATTCCTCATTCCTTCTGATAGTTCTGATTAACTATCTATATAGTAGGTATGTTGACTAGAGTCGTTTTTTCAGACTCGTCTTTGTCATAACCATCGTATTCTTGCGCTTCCTCAACCGAGCTCCAATCTTCTTGATCTTCGGAGTAGATTTCTTTTTTCGTAATAAGTCTACTGTTCCTGTTTTTTTCGTTGAGGTTGTTTTCGTATTCTCTGAATAATTTTTCAAATTCTTCGAGCTCTATCTGGTGTTAGGCATCTCTGATCAGATACCGGTCTGAGGTTGAGGGGGGGGGTGGTGTTTGTTCTTCATGCGGGGGGGAGTGCCGATGTCATTGACTGCGATCTCTCGTTTTATGTTTAAGGTTTAATGAACTTATTGTTGATTGATACTAGTCTTAACATTTGGAAAAGTTGTTGTGTCGATAGTAGGACTTGGTCTTCTTTGTTTTCCGTGACGTATTGGAGTTTAGTTAGGTGTATTTGGAACTAGTTTAGCGTATTGTAGCCTTTCCTGATTAGTTTTCTTGTTATGAAAGTTCGTATCTCCAATATTTGTAGTCCCCATTGTTCTTTGTTGGTTTTTATGATATCAATTGTGTATTGTGCTAGGTGATGTAGTTGGTTATTTTCAATGTCACCTTGTATGATATCTCTTTAAAGTTTGCTCAGTATGCCCATTCTGTGTTTCTTATTTAATATTATTGATATTATTGATAGTTTTATGATAATTAAAAATATTTACTTTAGAAAACTTATCTGCCTTAGAAACCTGTATATCCATAATGAGTTTAGTAATTTACAAGTAAGATATGAAATTAAAAAACAATTTTATTTTGCTGTGTGATTCGTACGGACTAATTTAAAGAAAGACAAGCAATTTCAATAAATGTTTGACAGCAAATGTATGAATCAAAAGTATCATGATACAAACATAAAGATTATTATTATCCTTAATCATGAGTTTCACATCAATTTCAATTGATAATTAAGCATAATTTGATTATCATTCTTAAATGAAGAAAAAAAACATAGTTTTAAATCGTTAGTTTATCATATCATTAAGTTATAATCCTACTGTCATTCTTATTAATTCGACTCCACTTGTTGAGATAGGATGTGAAAAGTAATATTTATAATATCATTGTATTAAAATTGATAGGAGACTGAAGATAATAGGTTAATTGAGTTTTATGTTGTTATGTCTTTTATATACTTTTAGCTCTTTTTATATATACTTTAGGTTTGTGATGAAAATACATAAAATTATATTTAAAGATATAATAACATTAATGACAATAAGAAATATTTTATATATTTTTATCCTTAAAATTATATTACAAATAAAAGAAATAATATTTTAAAATTATTATAAATTTCAGAAAAATTAAACAAATTACGAATAAATCAATGTGAAAATATTAAACAAAAGATTTTCTAAATTAGTTTAAAAATAAATAACTATAATTTTATAATAAAGATAATAGAACCTCGTATAATAAAAGAATTTAGCACATTAATATTGATATGGGCCTGACATTTAAAGTGACATGTGAAAAAGGATCTTAATTTAATATTTTAAGAAGACATTAATATAAAAAGTAGAGTTTCTTAATATAACTATTGTAAAATTTAAAATTCGCTGATTAAACTCATTTATAAATATTTATAAATTATAATATTTTAATAATTTTTTTACTATTAAGTCATTATTCTAAGTTGTGACAAGGTTTTTCGCAAAAATCTTGTATAATATATTCTAAGAAATTAGAGAACGTTAAATAATAATAAAACCATAGGAAATCATAAGGAATGTAAACAGAGGTATGTAAGATATTGATAATGGCAGTTGGACTTTGACTATGAAAAGATGATATTTTTATTATAAGAGGGAATTTTCAAGTACTTGCCTGATCACTTTGCCATGTGGCATTTCTAATCTTAATAATATCTTCTAATAAATCACGTCGTTATAATATTAATAGTAGTTAAAGTGATGAGTCTGGTCATGTTTGACTCACAACATGATTTTATATATAGTCATTAGCACAGATTTGCAAAAGAATGACAATTTAGTAAAGCTTTATAATTAACTGTGTAAATCGACAAACCAAGACTTCTTCGTAAACTTGTAGTATTAGAGTAAAGATATGCAGACTCCTATTGGAGACAGCAATATTAATATTTTAGGAGGATTAGCTAAATCAACTGTCTATAGATTTATATCATAAACTGTATTTAGATTTAAATAAGATGACAAAAACGTGGAGGAAATCAAGAAGAACCTTAAAAATGTAAGAAATAACATTTATATTTTTAAGAAATAGAGATTACTACTAATCACTCAAAAATTTATGTTTAAATGAATTAATTTAATTTCTATCAATTTAATAAAAAACTTAACTTTAAGTGTAAAATGAATTATAAAAATTTAAAAAAATTTATGATATAAAATAACTTTTGTAACATTAATGAAACATTATAATCTTCTTCTATAAAAAGGCACAGGTGAAAATTCACAACTTATATTTAAATATCTGCTGTCATCATCCTCTTCTACATCTTAAAAATCATAATACTCACTAAACTCTTCAAGAGAAGCTGATAATTGTGCTCTCTGTGAAGTGACAGCCTCAGATCGAACTTAATAGCTGAATTATAAAGAGATGATCCTCATAATCCTTAAAAATAGCATTATATTTAAATACTGCATTTCTCACCTTCCCTTTCTAACGTTGATCCCGACGGTGAAAATGGTATTTTTAACACGGCAGCTTATGCCGTACTATGACTATTTCGATGACGAGGAGCAAGAGTAGCATAATTAGAATTATGGGAGATAGGCATTCTAAGAAGTTATTGGCAGGAGGAATACGACAAAACTCATGCTAAAAATTGATCTTTTGATCTTCTCTTGCGGATTCTTCGAAGTCTATTGAGAATTGTAACCTGTAAATACTGTTCTCTTCAAGAGCAGCTGATAATTGTGCTCTCTGTGAAGTGACAGCCTCAGATCTAACTTAATAGCTGAATTATAAAGAGATGATCCTCATAATCCTTAAAAATAGCATTATATTTAAATACTGCATTTCTCACCTTCCCTTCCTAACGTAGATCCCGACGGTGAAAATGGTATTTTTAACACGGCCAGCTGATGCCGTACTATGACTATTTCGATGACGAGGAGCAAGAGTAGCATAATTAGAATTATGGGAGATAGGCATTCTAAGAAATTATTGGCAGGAGGAATACGACAAAAATCATGCTAAAAATTGATCTTTTGATCTTCGCTTGCGGATTCTTCGAAGTCTATTGAGAATTGTAGCCAGTAAATACTGTTCTCTTCAAGAGCAGCTGATAATTGTTCTCTCTGTGAAGTGACAGCCTCAGATCTAACTTAATAGCTGAATTATAAAGAGATGATCCTCATAATCCTTAAAAATAGCATTATATTTAAATACTGCATTTCTCACCTTCCCTTTCTAACGTTGATCCCGACGGTGAAAATGGTATTTTTAACACGACCAGCTGATGCCGTACTATGACTATTTCGATGACGAGGAGCAAGAGTAGCATAATTAGAATTATGGGAGATAGGCATTCCAAGAAGTTATGGGCAGGAGGAATACGACAAAACTCATGCTAAAAATTGATCTTTTGATCTTCTCTTGCGGATTCTTCGAAGTCTATTGAGAATTGTAACCAGTAAATACTGTTCTCTTCAAGAGCAGCTGATAATTGTGCTCTCTGTGAAGTGACAGCCTCAGATCTAACTTAATAGCTGAATTATAAAGAGATGATCCTCATAATCCTTAAAAATAGCATTATATTTAAATACTGCATTTCTCACCTTCCCTTCCTAACGTAGATCCCGACGGTGAAAATGGTATTTTTAACACGGCCAGCTGATGCCGTACTATGACTATTTCGATGACGAGGAGCAAGAGTAGCATAATTAGAATTATGGGAGATAGGCATTCCAAGAAGTTATGGGCAGGAGGAATACGACAAAACTCATGCTAAAAATTGATCTTTTGATCTTCTCTTGCGGATTCTTCGAAGTCTATTGAGAATTGTAACCAGTAAATACTGTTCTCTTCAAGAGCAGCTGATAATTGTGCTCTCTGTGAAGTGACAGCCTCAGATCGAACTTAATAGCTGAATTATAGAGAGATGATCCTCATAATCCTTAAAAATAGCATTATATTTAAATACTGCATTTCTCACCTTCCCTTCCTAACGTAGATCCCGACGGTGAAAATGGTATTTTTAACACGGCCAGCTGATGCCGTACTATGACTATTTCGATGACGAGGAGCAAGAGTAGCATAATTAGAATTATGGGAGATAGGCATTCCAAGAAGTTATGGGCAGGAGGAATACGACAAAACTCATGCTAAAAATTGATCTTTTGATCTTCTCTTGCAGATTCTTCGAAGTCTATTGAGAATTGTAACCAGTAAATACTGTTCTCTTCAAGAGCAGCTGATAATTGTGCTCTTTGTGAAGTGACAGCCTCAGATCGAACTTAATAGCTGAATTATAGAGAGATGATCCTCATAATCCTTAAAAATAGCATTATATTTAAATACTGCATTTCTCACCTTCCCTTCCTAACGTAGATCCCGACGGTGAAAATGGTATTTTTAACACGGCCAGCTGATGCCGTACTATGACTATTTCGATGACGAGGAGCAAGAGTAGCATAATCAGAATTATGGGAGATAGGCATTCTAAGAAGTTATGGGCAGGAGGAATACGACAAAAATCATGCTAAAAATTGATCTTTTGATCTTCTCTTGCGGATTCTTCGAAGTCTATTGAGAATTGTAACCAGTAAATACTGTTCTCTTCAAGAGCAGCTGATAATTGTGCTCTCTGTGAAGTGACTGCCTCAGATCTAACTTAATAGCTGAATTATAAAGAGATGATCCTCATAATCCTTAAAATAGCATTATATTTAAATACTGCATTTTCACCTTCCCTTCCTAACGTAGATCCCGACGGTGAAAATGGATTTTTTATACGGCCAGCTGATGCCGTACTATGACTTTTTCGATGTCGAGGAGTAATAGTAGCATAATTAGAATTATGGGAGATAGGCATTCTAAGAAGTTATGGGCAGGAGGACTACGACAAAAATCATGCTAAAATTGATCTTTTGATTTTCTCTTGCGTATTCTTCGAAGTCTATTGAGAATTGTAACCAGTAAATACTGTTCTCTTCAAGAGCAGCTGATAATTGTTCTCTCTGTGAAGTGACTGCCTCAGTTCTAACTTAATAGCTGAATTATTAAGAGATGATCCTCATAATCCTTAAAAATAGCATTATATTTAAATACTGCATTTTCACCTTCCCTTCCTAACGTAGATCCCGACGGTGAAAATGGTATTTTTAACACGGCCAGCTGATGCCGTACTATGACTATTTCGATGACGAGGAGCAAGAGTAGCATAATTAGAATATGTGAGTTAGGCATTCTAAGAAGTTATGTGCAGGAGGAATACGACAAAAATCATGCTAAAAATTGATCTTTTGATTTTCTCTTGCGGATTCTTCGAAGTCTATTGAGAATTGTAACCAGTAAATACTGTTCTTTTCAAGAGCAGCCGATAATTGTGCTCTCTGTGAAGTGACAGCCTCAGATCTAACTTAATAGCTGAATTATAAAGAGATGATCCTCATAATCCTTAAAAATAGCATTATATTTAAATACTGCATTTTCACCTTCCCTTTCTAACGTAGATCCCGACGGTGAAAATGGTATTTTTAACACGGCAGCTTATGCCGTACTATGACTTTTTCGATGATGAGGAGCAAGAGTAGCATAATTAGAATTATGGGAGATAGGCATTCTAAGAAGTTATGGGCAGGAGGACTACGACAAAAATCATGCTAAAAATTGATCTTTTGATTTTCTCTTGCGTATTCTTCGAAGTCTATTGAGAATTGTAACCAGTAAATACTGTTCTCTTCAAGAGCAGCTGATAATTGTGCTCTCTGTGAAGTGACAGCCTCAGTTCTAACTTAATAGCTGAATTTTTAAGAGATGATCCTCATAATCCTTAAAATAGCATTATATTTAAATACTGCATTTCTCACCTTCCCTTCCTAACGTAGATCCCGACGGTGAAAATGGTATTTTTAACACGGCCAGCTGATGCCGTACTATACTATTTCGATGACGAGTAGCAAGAGTAGCATATTTAGAATTATGTGAGATAGGCATTCTAAGAAGTTATGGGCAGGAGGAATACGACAAAAATCATGCTAAAAATTGATCTTTTGATTTTCTCTTGCGGATTTTTCGAAGTCTATTGAGAATTGTAATTAGTAAATACTGTTCTTTTCAAGAGCAGCTGATAATTGTTCTCTCTGTGAAGTGACAGCCTCAGATCTAACTTAATAGCTGAATTATAAAGAGATGATCCTCATAATCCTTAAAAATAGCATTATATTTAAATACTGCATTTCTCACCTTCCCTTTCTAACGTTGATCCCGACGGTGAAAATGGTATTTTTAACACGACCAGCTGATGCCGTACTATGACTATTTCGATGACGAGGAGCAAGAGTAGAATAATTAGAATTATGGGAGATAGGCATTCTAAGAAGTTATGGGCAGGAGGACTACGACAAAAATCATGCTAAAAATTGATCTTTTGATCTTCTCTTGCTAATTCTTCGAAGTCAATAAATTGATCTTTTGATCTTAGCTTGCGGATTCTTCGAAGTCTATTGAGAATTGTAACCAGTAAATACTGTTCTCTTCAAGAGCAGCTGATAAATGTGCTCTCTGTGAAGTGACAGTTTCAGATCTAACTTAATAGCTGAATTATAAAGAGATGATCCTCATAATCCTTAAAAATAGCATTATATTTTAATACTGCATTTCTCACCTTCCCTTCCTAACGTAGATCCCGACGGTGAAAATGGTATTTTTAACACGGCCAGCTGGTGCCGTACTATGACTATTTTGATGACGAGGAGCAAGAGTAGCATAATTAGAATTATGGGAGATAGGCATTCTAAGAAGTTATGGGCAGGAGGAATACGACAAAAATCATGCTAAAAATTGATCTTTTGATTTTCTCTTGCGGATTCTTCGAAGTCTATTGAGAATTGTAACCCAGTAAATACTGTTCTCTTCAAGAGCAGCTGATAATTGTTCTCTCTGTGAAGTGACAGCCTCAGATCTAACTTAATAGCTGAATTATAAAGAGATGATCCTCATAATCCTTAAAAATAGCATTATATTTAAATACTGCATTTCTCACCTTCCCTTTCTAACGTTGATCCCGACGGTGAAAATGGTATTTTTAACACGACCAGCTGATGCCGTACTATGACTATTTCGATGACGAGGAGCAAGAGTAGCATAAA
>ARYC01009548.1:0-16363 GCA_000711775.1 Oxytricha trifallax | reverse complement strand
TTGAAATTCAATAACAAGAGAAGGAACAAGGATGGAATCTATAAGTACTGCAATGAAGAGGGTTGAAGCTTAAGAAATGATCTCAAGATTTAGAAGGAAGGAAGATCTCTTTCGATACCTCACTTAGCATGGTAAGCATGCGACATACACTAAATCATATACTATAGTGGGTTTATTCCTTCCAACGATGGAAGGTACCAAACTCTCATTTCTAAGAGCGATACTCTGTGATGAGAAGAAAGCCTTCAAAAACAATGAAATTAAGTTGATAGAAATACCAAACTACCCAGAGATTTCAGTCACTAATCTCTACGATGATGCAATGAAAGATGAAGAGTTGGAAGTTTATCTTCCTATCAAGAAATAACTCTCTAACAAACTTCCAGAAAAGAGCTTTCTTCTTTGGTGTTCTTGACACTTTAAGAGAGAGTTATCTCAGAGAGATCATTAAAGAAGCTCAAAAGAAACGCTACTCTATTTCTCCTGAAGATTAAAAGAAGCAAGGCATTCTAATAAGTGAGACCTGGCTTGCTGAGCTTAAGAAGCATCCATACCTCTTTCGTAAGTTTTGACATTATAACTTTGTAGGGAAACCTGGAACTCGTATATTCCTAATGAAAAAACAAGCAAAGGTTCACAGAGAGAGAAAGTCATAGACTATTCGAGACTTTATAAAGATGCTTAAAAGCCAGATGAAATGAACATAGACGCAGGAGCTTGCATTAAGAGAAGAAATATGGGCCCAAGCAAGCCATAAGAAGAGGAGAAGAAGGAGAAGCTTAATCCCTTTATGGGTCAATTTAATATTTGAACTAATTCATTCTTCTTTTAAATCTAAAACTTAATTATAAACATTAATTCTTCTTTCTCTCGCACAAAGTGTTGTCTTATCTATGCTCACTCTCTAACAGCTCTACTGTATCGATGGGCAAGGTATGCATAAGATGATACAGCTGCAGATTCTTGTAATGAGTCTTGATTTAACTCCAGTAGAATTCAATTCCATTAAATAATGGGCTATAAGGAACGTTGTATACAGGAGTTATGTTTAACTCTTCATAGGCTTTCTTAGACTCCTTAGTCTTATGAACTGAGAGGTTATCAACAAACATTATGATCTCCCAATCGTTGTATTTATCTCTCAGCTTATGTAGGAGCTCTATGTACTACTCTCGCTTAATAGAGTGAGGATGAATAACACAACTTTCTAAGCCAGAGTCTTCACTAATACCTGCTAAAATTGCATGGGTTACAACCTTTACTTTCTAATTGTAGACTTCTATATTATCATACTTCTTATACCAAGACTTATTAATAAAGGTGTTGAATGTAAACACAGCTTCATCAGCGTGTATGAACTTGATGTTATTGTCAATAGCCCTCTGCATTTAATCATATATAAAGTTTAAATTATTACTATAAAATGGCACTGTAAAATCAATTACTCTCTTTACTCTGTTGACTGTCTTTAAAGTAATACCATTTCGTATATAAATATTAGCTATAGTCTATGGAGAGATACGCATGTCAGGAAACTTGCGAAGAAACATCACAGCTCGCTAGTCTAATGGAAAGTGTGCCCAATGCTTCAAAGTCTTCAAGTCGCAGAGGTAGTCAATTTGAGCCTGAGAGAACTTTTATTTTCTTGCAGGATGTTTTCAAGAGCCTGATTTATAATGCTAAACAGCTAGCAAGCAGTGATACCTAAAATTTGAGGCACTCTTATGTAGTAGCTTTGCTATAGCTGCATAATTCAATGCTGGTTTAATTTAGTCTATAATAATACTCGTACCATACCTAAGCTTAAGCAATAAATCAAAATAGTTGTCATCTTAAATAGACCCTAAATTTCGCTAATTTCTATTTCTCATTTTATAAATTGACCTAATTTCTCTATTAACCCCAATAAGACCCTACAAATCAAAGCACTTATAAACCTCACTAAAGGGTTTTGGAGTTTTGAATCTCATTGCTAGATATAGCCTTCGTAGCAGGATGACCACAGTTGTGAAGGCGCTTAAGGGCTAGAAGCTAAAGGATGGTGAGGAAGACCTATGGAAGCAAGTGCTGATCAAGCTGTTTGTAGAGGTGATCACGGAGGGAGATAAGTCTTGAAGTCCAAAAAGAATGACGTGAGCAATTTCCTGATTCAGTAAGAACGCCTTCCGGATGAGTGGGAAGTGCTGGACTTCGAAGACCTGCTTGACTCAGAGTCCAAGAAGCTAATACCCAGGAAGGAGTGAATGATGAAGAAGCGAGACACCAAGACTGGAAACGACAAACTCAATGGAAGAGTGATCAGCTTCATGCTGGAGCAGCATAAGAACCTGCAGGCTATCATCAGCAGCATCCTGAAGTCCATCGAGCGACTCACGCTGAGCGTAATCACAGTTTTTTAAGAGCTTAGCTTTGCTCGGATTCTCTGCATAGAAATGATTGCCAACAACACCTGCCTGGAGGTGAGGAGTAAGGAGCCTACTCTAGAAAGCTCGCACAATGCTCTTGGCAAGACAGGCAATGACGAACTGGCAGGTTAACATTCGTATGGAGAAGCTGCTTGTGGTTTTGAGACTGATGGAGCATCAATCATCCTACGCCATGAATGGCGATGAAGTGAAGGCCAGCAATCTTAAGGTAGCCTCTAGCTGGGTTGAGTCTCCCCCTGATTAAATCCTGCGCTTCCTGGGCATCGAGAGCCAACCCTCAGAACGTAGGGTTCATTGGAAAGAGCAACATCAGCCAAATCATGGCTTCGCAAGCTTTCCTGCTGGAGAACGAGAATAGCAAGAACATTGTGTATGACACGGGGCTGAGGGTGCAGTCTAGCAGGGCAAGGCAGCAGCTAATAATAGTACATTAGCTGCTAACTACAAAAAGGCAACTAATGACACTGAGCCATAGCCACTGCTTGAGAAAGAACTAATAGTCACCTCACCAAGAGCTGTCGATCCCTCCTTGCCATTGCTTGAAAAGAGAAGCCCTGAGGTGGACACCTCCGAGCTGGAGTTGATTGTAGAAGAGGAGCGCATGTTGGTGGCAGATGTTGAATAAGAAGACTCTCTAACAAAACTTAGATCATTCAGGAAACTCAGGACCCTCTAATCGTGGAGACTGCTGCAGCTGATGCAGTGAAAGACAGTGCAACTGCACTTGAGCATTGAAACCCTTCTTATTAATACATTTATTAAGCTAATAATTACTTTAAAAACTAACTCACACATACTAACTTGCCATCCCACCCTTTATTAAGTTAATTCCCTCTAAAACCACTCTGCACTTATTTTAACTACCCAATCAAAACCCCAAAACCCTTTCAGTAGTTTGATTAAGTTTTTGATTGATAAAAGTAGACTATTACTGCATATTTAATTAGGGTTTTAATAGGGTTTATATAGTCGTTTAATGTTTAAATATTAGTAATTTAAGTGAGTATATGCGAGGTTTGGGGTCAGTTTATGACATTTAGTATATAGATTTACTGTTTAAGTTGCGTTATAGATGTGATGAATATAATAATCAACTCAAGCCTATCGCTACTCTATAAATATCCTGCTCCTGTTAGGTCTCACTGTCTATTAGCATTGAATTTAAAGAGATAGCAACTTAATTCTAAGCCTAAGAGACCTTTAATACATAAAGCTTTTGTAATAACTCAGAGATAAATACGCTGACAAAGAGATTATTCTGATTGTAGATAACCTATCTGTCCATTAAACTAAAGACTCAAGGAAGGAATATGAAAGGCTAAATATAACACCTGTATTTAATATTCCTTACAGCCCTTAGTTCAATGGAATTGAATTATATTGGGGGTTATTGAAAGGTCATTATAAGAAATTGCTGCTCTACCATCTGATGCATGATTTAAAGATAGATACAGTCGATTTTATTAAGAGCGCTGCTAAAAAGTCAGCGACGATAAAGCAAAATTATGCGAAAGAGAAGGGAGATTTTGTGTATATAAATAAGTTTAAGATTTAAACGAATGAATAAATTCACATATTTGCCCATAATGGGATTTGGCTTCTCTTTCTTTTTTCCTCTTTAGGCTTATTTGGGCCCATAATTCTTCTATTAGTGCCAGCTCATTAGTCTATGTTAATTTTGTCTGGCTTTAAGAAATTTTTGTAGAGTCTCTTTCTCAATTAATGCTTTACATGTGACTTTCTCTCTCTGTTAAATTTACTTCGCTCTTTCATTAAGTAAATAAATAGAATTATGAGTTTTGCCTATAGAAAATTATTGATTCCATAAATTGAACAATTTTTAGTTCTATCTTCCCAGGAGGCATCTTATAGTAGCTCAATGTCCCCATTATGTTTATGGGACCCGACCAATACGAAATGGCTCCTGGGAGAAGGCATTTCGATTCCTCAAGTGCAGAGATCTGAATCCCTTGCTGCTTCCCGTCTCTACTAAGAAAGCATTAGCTCCCTTAACTGTATAGAAAGCAACTTGCAATGATATGCATAAGCCTTGGCATTTCAAGTTTTCCATCTCGACATGAGGTTGCTCTCCGAGCCTTTCACCAATTCCTTCGTCGATGCTCTTAAGCACCTGAGCCTCTAGGATGTCTGATTAATGGTTAGATTTTTACCAATTACTATTGGGGATCAATAATTAATTAATTAAATATATATATATATATATTAACTTTAAAATTATAGGGAAAAAGTAAATCGAGCGCATCTTCGCCAGGACGTGTGCTGTGTGCCTCGAAAACCACCCTTGTTTTTGAAAGACAATTGAATGAGCCTTATTTCGTAACTTAAGCTCAATTTTTTCATAAAAAACTCGAAAGTATAATAGTCTGGGAGATTTTGTTATAACAAATATTTATTCGTTAATAGTTTAAATTAAGGGTTTAATTATTGCTTTTAATTAATTAAAACTAAAACTTTAAAACTTAAATTCGATTATAGAAAATGGATTCTAAAAATTACGGAAGCACCGAGTCATCGCGACATAATCAAAGATCCCAAAGCATGGAGAAAGGTCTAGCATACAAGATCCTGGATATGATCGACTTCAAGCATCTGAATGGAAAGGTTGCCGCCAAATGTACCTTCGAGAAAGAAGGCCTTCTGGATTTAGTACTCATAGTTGCTGTACCCAGTTGACAGGGACAGAGTTGAGAAGCTCATCGATGATCACAAGCCAGAGCTCAATGATCTCCAATACTGGAACTTGTATGCAGGCGCTCGCTCAGGCAGAGACAATGATGAGGAGTCTGCCTCGCTCAACGAGGATAGCGATTACCTCGATGATATAAAAGACGATCTCCTCAACGCAAATGAAAACTCCCATTTATTAGTTGATAAGCAAAATGATCAGAAGCAATTTACAGACAGGGGTGAGGAGAGCAGGACCGACAGCAATGATGAATTGCAAGAACTTGGGGTGACTTTGCAGGTGGAGGACAATGAGACACAAGCCCTACTAGATCAGTTGGACGATTATTTGGTGCCAGCTGTCAACCTTGATAAATGGAGGCAGAGAGCTGCTGAGCAAGGCGGAGATCTCTAATGTGAAGAGAGCTACAAAGACTACCTTGTGGAAACTTTCGAGGATTTTAAGAAGACCATTTATGGAGAAATCCAGTGCGAGTTCGCTAAAACCTTTCTCTACAAAATTTTTTAGCAGATGGATCCCTCAAAGCTATTTGCAAATCCCTTGTGTCACCCTGGAAGGACAGATTAGAATTAGTATGCTTGCCTCGTTCACGCCGTCAACATGAATGCAGGTGGTTCTCTGTTTGACACCTTCGAGAAGTTTGTCAGCCTCTAATGAGTAAAAATAGAAGATAAATCCAAAAATTAAAGAATAATCAATAATTTTCTTACACTATTTTAATGTTAATTTTAATAAATATAATTAAACACTACTCTATCTCGAAATTTCAATGATTTTTAGATAGAGTGCGAAAGAGTATTATAAATTACTAATATTATTTATAACTCAAAATAAATGGAATTAAGTTTTAAAATAATCTAATGTTGTTTAATATAATTTACTAATTTTAAATTAAATATTAGAATAAAATTAAAATTAGACAGATACCTTTAAATTTCTCTGTATTAATAGTTAAATTAATAATATAGTTAAATAAACAATATTTTAATAAAAAACCACATTAGATTATTTTAAATCTTAATTCCATTTATTTGGAGTTATAAATAATATTAGTAATTTATAATATTCTATCGCACTCTATCTCAAAATCATTGAATTTTCGAGATAGAGTAGTGTTTAATTATATTTATTAAAATTAATATTAAAATAGTGTAAGAAAATTATTGATTATTCTTTAATTTTTGGATTTATCTTCTATTTTTACTCATTAGTCTCGCGCTCTTATGGTAATTACTCGCAAACCTGAGCATCTTGTGAAGTATGGCATATCATTCAAGAACTTTCACCATCTCATTTATGACTAGGCTTGCAACATGTAGTAAAGTCTTCGCATCGAGCACTCCTTGCCAAAGGAGCTGATGGGAAAGTACAGAAGAAAAATCAGATTCAAGTTTCCCAATTTTATTCATGAAAACCTGACTGAGAACAGATACCTCTTCCAGATGATCATCGACATAAAGTCTTATGATAAAGCAGGCACCTTAGTGTAGGAATGCCACGCTGGCGCAATAGTGAAGGTTGAAAGGAAGTTTTACATTTTAGATACCGCTGAGAAAAGGTCTATAGATATTTACCTTCAGTAATCCCCAAGTCCTCTAATGGTTGCACAATGTGAGCTACATGAACATCCTTAGCATGATTCAGGATGATCCACCCAAGCATTTCAAGAAAGCTTTCACCATGTAGTGGTCTCTCATATTGGAAGGCAAATCCGTGTAGAAAAAAGCGCGCCCCGAGAAACTTCGCAAGAGTCACAGGCATTCGTCCAAGAAGACTATCAGGTTTTCAAGCATGGGCCCAGGAAGCACCTAGTACATAAAGCCAAACAGCAACATCAGACTCTCAAAGAAAAGACCATCCAGGGCAACCCAACTTACTGGGCTCAGAAATGATGACTAGAAGGAGGCGGTCGCCCAAGCAGCCTTGAAAGCCTTCACTGAGGAGGCTAGAATTACAAAGCTTTTCAACAAGTTCAATGATGAGGAATACAAGGAGGAGTCCTCCACTAACAAGGATGAGGATCTCATGATTAAATCCCACACCAGGCTCGCCAAGATCTTCTCTTACTATGAAAAGATCTGGACCAAGCAGTGCATCCCTCCCTTCGTCAGCATTGTGGATGAGGTCGAGGCTGCCCCTGGGGATCACTAAGAGGTTGATGTTGCTCGAAACTGTTTTCTCAGTGTTTCTTCAACATACAAATAAAGACTCCTGCAGTAGCAGGTGGAGGCCCACTTCAAGACTTCTAACCCCTCAGATTTCAAAAACCAGCCCCACATCGTCAAGGCCACCTCGGTCGAGAAGGCAATGAACGCCTAAAAGGAGACCGCCAGATGCAGGATTCTCGAGGAGCTGCTGGTCCTGTTCAGCGAGAACCCCAGGATCCCATTTGCGATTGTCAACAACTTTAAGGATTGCCTGAAGGACGACAAGATCATGGAGTTCAGGAAGTGGCACTAGATGGACATCAGTGACTTGAATAATGCCAGGCTGCAAGTGTCAGGAGGCAAGAAGATGACCAGAGAGGAGTCCAAGTAGTTCGAAAAAATCTGCAAGATGATCAAGCAGTGAGCCAGCTATTATTAAATTTATTAAAGTCTAATTCATTAATTTATCATTCTCTCTTTTCTTTAAAAAAATACTCTTGGGGTTTTATAAAAAACTAAAAATTTATTTTTTCATTGATTAAAACTAAAGATTATAACAAAAAGATTTTATTTATTATTACAAATAATAAAAATAATATTTGTACAAATATTATAGTAAAAAAATGTTATGTATATAACAATTATAGGCATAATCGTTGTATTTAAACAGTTTTGTATAGACAGAGAGTTTTTGAGAAATTCAACTATTTAGATTTTGGCAATGTCAAAATCCCAAATCTCTATATATTTTCATTTCATTCACTAGAGCCTCAAACAGCTAATCTATATGTGGAAAGCTACGCATCTTATTATTTTAAAATCTTCTTTCAAACCTGACACTTAAAGACATCTCCTGATGAGCACTCTGAGATATCAAAGCTAGCAGCTAAGTGAAAACTTCATAACATGGACATTGATTATAGCAAAAGATCAACAGATTACTTTTCCTTTATCCATTTAAAATAATTACAATAAAATCTCCAAATTCCTTTCAGTAGTTTAATTAGGTATTTTATTTATAAAAGTAGAATTAACGGATACTTTCTTAGGGTTTAATAAAATTTATTTAGGGATTTGATGTTAAAATTTTAGTGATTTAAGTGAATATATGAGAAATTTAAAGTCAATACAATATGAAGAATCATTAGGTAAATATAAATAATACAATATTTTAAAAATGATTTTTAACATATTCCAATTATAAAAAAATACTTAAAATGCAATATCAAATTACCATTTTTAGTCTCCAATTATTTCCAATTATAAGTAAAAGCAGTTTGAAATTCTTAGAAAATAACAAAAAGTGCGATATTGGGATAATTAAAAGGGCGGCGAGCAAGAGTGTACACTTTTACCACGCACATGAGCAGTGGCTCCCACGTACGATGCACAATATGAAAATATTGTTGTTCAAAAATACATGATTTTTGGAATTGTTACAGGAATTTAGGAAATATTTTTGTAATGTGGAGGTGTAACCTTGGGCACCAAATTTAATTGTGTATTAACATTACGAGAAAACGGTGAAAACCGTTCTCACTTTTTGCATTTTTTTAAAATAATTTATAAAAATTACTAATTTTATATATTTAAATATGTATTTTTAAAAAATTTGGCTCTAACTATTTGAACTATGACTATCACTTTCTTTATTATGAAGAATATATTCTTTTTATCAGTAAGACTTTTCAGACAAAATCCATCGTCAAAAAAGTGATGAGTGTGAGACGAGACGTTAACTAAGTAAAACAATGACTTTTATAGTGAAATTTCAATGAACTTTCCTAAAAACTATCTCGCGTATCATAAAATATTTTTCAATTCTGACTTCGATCTACCAAGGAAACCCATGATATAGATCATGAATAGCGAAGGTAGGTAGTAAAGGGTGATTTGATTTCCTGTGCGGGCTCTCTAAGCCTATTTAAACACTGATTTGAGTCACAGCAAATCTTCTAGACCTCGATCGTGGTCATGGCATATCCAAAAACCTTCTTGATGGCATATTCGTGATAAGTGACTCGTAATTGACAAGACAGATTGGTAGAGATATTTTAGAGAGCATAGTTTCGCCCGAGATTGTCTTTTTTTTTATTTCATTGCTTAACTCCGAGAAGGCTTTATCCAATCATACATTCACTTAAATCCTGAATTTAATTAAAAATAATTGTATTATATTTAATTATTATGAGGTTTACCTGTGTAATTGTCAGATGTGAATTTAATCTTGGCTTCATTGATTAAAGGGCTCATATTTCGGCTGCTCTTGAATTGAACCTTATTCAGAGCTTACATTTTGTTAATACACTTTGAGGAATCCTCTGGTGAGATATAAAATTCAATTTTTATCATGATTTATATCGACTTCTACCTGCCCATAACTTTTAATGAGTATTGATTTATTGTTTTGTTTATATTATTGGATTACATTAAATAAAATAATAAATCATCCTATTCATCTCATTGTTAATTTATAAATTTTTACAGATTTTTCTATTTTTATAATTTCATGGTTTTTATATTTTCTCGTTTTAAATATTTATAAAACTGTTTTCTATATTATAAAAAGTTTTAACAATGATTTATTCTCATTATATTTACTATTATTTAGCTCTAATGTATATAAAATTATTTATTGCATTTCTATATAAGTATCATTTTATGAAGTAACTGATTAGTATAAATAAAAATTAAAAAAGAATTATTGTATTTAATAAAAACAAGTTAAACATTATTTCTAATAAATATTTATTAAATTCTTTATATTTCAATAAATATAACTATGAATTAACCAAACATTCCTTTAACATCTTCTCATTCACTGAAAATATTGCCATAATCCATCACAAGCTCCTTCAATTAATTTTTCAAAGCTCTTTACCTTTATATCACCATTCATTTGCATAAACATAACCATTAAACGCTTTCATTTAATTTTTTACATTTAAAATAATAATTATTTTTAAATATTTATAATGTAACATTTAATAACTTATAAATTTGGTAGATATGCAGGAATGTCAGATTTGACATCACAATTGAGATCAATTGGTCATATCAGCAAGTTGCTCTTCTAACACCCATGCTTGGAGAATGCAAGCATATTTGGGTAGTTATTGAGGAATCAGGAAAAATCTGGGTGAGATCAAGCTCAAACTAGGAAGTGTTCTATGCACTACACTGAGTTATTAAGTATAAACTAACAAAATAAATAAATAAATAATTATTATATATTATGTAGTATTTACTAACACCTATAAAATACACACAGAATGGATATGTAAGTGTTGTTTAACGGTAAGTAAGTTGATTGAAACGAGGATATCTAGCTAATTGCATTGAATGTTAGGCCGTGCAGTTCAGATGCATTGGAACACTGTTCTGCTTGCTTATTTCATCTGAGAAAGTAAGTTGATTTGTAATCAGCCTGGTAAAGTGATGTTATGTTGTTAGTCTATTGGAAATATTACAGTGACTATTATAATATATATAAATGAGATATAGTAGATGTAGTTATTTGTAAATCCAGGTGAAAAATATGAATGTGAGGCCAGGGAAGTGGCTGGTGATTGCAAAAACAAGTAGATAGAAAACATAAATGCTATTTATCATTTAATCTAAATCAAACTTGAATTATTTATTTATAATCATAATTAATAATTAAATATATACATATTTAATTATAAATAAGTAAAAGTGCATTCCTGATTATTTGAATGCATTTACTGAATACTTGCCAAATAAAAGTATCTCCTAGTTTGATTATCTTCACTCGTCAAACTCCCTCCTTATCATCATTACATAGTTAAACTCTACTTAACTTATATTATTAATTATAATTAAATTGATTTAATACGGTTAATTAGATTCAAACATAGTCCATGAGTAGACCCCCGATAGTCAATGACTTGTCACTAGACATAAACGATGAAGTCCTTTGAGTCATCCTGGTCTCTTCAAGGAGTTGTCCCAAGGAAAAGACATCGTCTTATTTGGTGATCAGCTAGATACAAGTGTAAATAGGAGCCATTACAGTCATTCTAAATCATTCAATTAACATTTTAATTATCTATTTAATTATCATTTAATTGTTATTTTATTTTTTATTGGATGTGTATTTGATAATCTAAACAATAAGTTTAATTAATAGGTAAGATTCATTTATAAGCAGGAATTGATGGTGTTCCTGGGTGCAATTTCATGAATGGGTGGGAGACTCAAATGACGAGGGAAGCATTAATATCCTGTTGTTGTATTGGATTTGGAATCTAAAAGTCATCTAAACTTGAATACTTAGTTAACATAGAGAAATATTTTATAGATAGTTACGCTTACAATTTAATCATTATTTATAAGTTAGTAAATGAAATCAATTTCTCACAATTTAATTAGATTTGCTGTGTGATAACATAATTAAAACTAAAATAATGCATTATAACCCTACAAAGTAGTCATTAATTGCATGAATAACAACAATAACAACAAAACAAATAACAGTAACAGTAGTTTTATATATGATTATTGTGTTACATTTTAATATATATCTCCATAATTTATATATCATTTAATATGGGAATCACCATACATAGCCTAATATTATAAATTCAAATGTTTTACACATGTTCCCTTTAAATTTTAGGAATATTCGATTGATTTGGGGAGGGACTTTAACGTTAATGATCAGTTCATTTTGAAGCACATCTTACAAACTTTTCCTGCTTAAAAAATATAATGCAGGCAAATTGGGCTGTAAAATAGTCTATTTTAATAGTAATAAAATAATAAATTATGATTGTTTCATACTAATATTAAATTAAATTAAATTCATACATATTTATTAATAAAAATTAAATTTTAGTTATGTTTCGATACAAATTTAGACAAATTTGAGATATCAATATATTTATATGCATTTAATAATACTATGGTATATATTTAGATGGATGGAAATCATTAATAAGTTATTCATTATTTAAAATTAAACAAATGTAAAGTTAAAAGTTAATAATAAACATAATTTTGAGACAAAGTAAGAAACCAGAATAGATAGTCAGATAAAATAATAAGTGAATTCAAACAAATTTTAACTGTATTTAATTTCCATTTTCCTTTTATTTTATTCCAAATTGCCCCTCCACATTCGTGGTATCACTTTTTCCTCTTTCAATGTTATTATGCTACTTTCTTATAGTGTTAGGTCTGTGATTTCTTGACTATCTTATAAGTCAGTATAGGCTTTATCATTGGTGTCCATTTGATGATTTTGAGTTTAACTGTTGATTATTAACTTCAAATTATATCAGATATTCGAGCTTGTTTGTGTCCATAAATACACAGATAACTCTAATGACTAGCAACAAGTATTTGATTCTAGTTGTTAAATTTACCTTTATCGTTGATATTATGTATAATTAAAATAAGTACTACATATGCTATGCAATAATCAGCTCATCCTTTGAATTTATCTGTGTATTTTTATTTCATCTTTGTTACTTTCTATTCGTATTCCACCAGCTACAATTTCTAGTTTCTATTTTTTGCAATCTATAAATGACTTCCTAAGTATATGAATTGCCAAATTTCTTAATACTCGCCTTTTTTATAGTCCGCTTCTTATAATTAAAGATCAAGCAGTATTTTTAAATGCTAATCTGGTATATCGCTAGCATCTGAAATCTTAATTCTTTCGGTAATCCTTAAGCATGGTTAGTTTATCAGCAAATATTTCACAATTTTCAAGGCATTCCATAGGTTTAAATCTGGCTTGATAGATGGATTCTGCAAGTAATGTTCTTTGCCCATAATATATAATACCATGCCACTGTTTTTATCTATGTATTTAATAACAGAGGTAAGATTCCTATCTGTATTCTTGTATAATATCACTCTATTCTCTTATATTTATAATAATTATCCAATATTTGCAATTCTCAATTCTATATTTTTGCAATACGTTTGAAAAGGATACTCTTTGTTGTTGTTAGATTCTCCAGAAATTGCATTTCTTTAATTTCAAGTCTTAAGACCTAATTCATTTCTTGAAACATGATAATTCTATGTTATTTAAGACTACGATGGAAGGTGACTTTATCTGAGTCATAAACTTCTATATTATCATACTTCTTGTACCATGATTTATTAATAAAGGTTTTGAAGGTGAAAACTGCTTCATCAGCGTTAATGAACTTGATGTTATTAGAAATAGCTCGCTGCATTTAATCATATATAAAGTTTAAATTATTACTATAAAGCAGCATTGTAAAATCAATCACTCTCTCACTCTGTTGACAGTCTTGAAAGTAATTCATTTCGTTTATAAATATTAGCTTTTGTCTAAGGAGATATACGTATGTCAAGAAACTTGTGATGAAACATTACAACTTGCTAGTCAAGAGGAAAGTGTGGCCAATACTTTAAAGTCTTAGAGTCAGAGGTAGTCAATATGAACATGAGAGAACTTTTATTTTCTTGCAGGATGCGTTCAAGAACCAGAATTATAAATCTAAACAGCTAGCAAGCAGTGATACCTAATAGTTGAGGCACTCTTATGTAATAACTTTGCTATAGCTGCATAATTTAGTACAGGTTTGGCTTAATCTATATTAGTAATCGCACCATACCTAAGCTTAAGCAGTAAATCTAAATATTACTCATCATAAATATACCCTAAATTTCGCTAATTTCTTTTTCTCATTTTGCAAATTTGCCCAATTTCTCTACTAACCCCAATAAAACACCAACTATACCCTACAAATCAAAGAACTTATAAATATCACTATGAGGTTTGTGGTTTTTAATGAAGAGTACATCTTCCACAAACATCTTGTATTCATGAATTTTAAGGACTTAAAAATCGTAATATACAGCTCTCTGAAAAAAGTTGATCATCTTCTCCATTGTAAACACTTTAAGAATGATTCTTATTATTTTTTTATATGAATTCTTAATAAATTATTCAAAGTGAAGAACACCTTTGTTTTCCTAGCCCTTATTTTTCAATATTTTGCCTTTGTAAAAGTGTGCTCTTGCATTCTTATTACTCCAAAAGTGTATTGAAATTAAGAATAGCTTAATCATAGTTATTCAATTAATATTAGAAAATGCCCCTTTTAGTTATACATTACTTACAACATCTCTCATCCACTTATATTGCCTGAGTGTATGACTGAAGTGCCGAAGACCCTTTAAACTATCTGCTTGGCCAATAAAGTCTGAGCCCAAATTTAGTTAGAGTTAAATCACATGCTGAAAATCAATCAGTGCCTTCTCATATTTCTTCAAGTAGATTGATAAAATATAACAAAGTTAAGCAACAAAAAATATTGTAATATTATAGCATACCTCTATCTTCATATGCTACAATATATTTAGAGAATCGTTATATACCTTTTGATAGCTATTCATAAAATTACTAAAGTAATTTAACTTACAGAGGAAAATTAATCTTCATTATTTTAATTAAAAAGAGATTTATTTTTTTTTCATTTTTATAATTAGTTGACAACTATGTTTCTTTTTGTTACTATTCATTAACTATTAGCAAGTATTTTAGAATATTTACCAGATATTGAATTACAAACAATTAATATCAAAATTGGATAAAATTTTATTAAAAACAATTTCAAGCAATTTTAAGATTCTATTTTTAGCCCAAATTCCTATAGTAATAGTTTATTATTTTTAAAAAAAATACTTATGACTATTAACTTACAAATTTGTTTTGTACTAACTAACTTACAGATTTAATAGAATTTATTAGATCATTTTCTCTCCTAAATGCAATTGACTGTACGATATAACAGGTTTTATTGTACAAGCTTGATTAAGTTCATTCAAATCTTATATGCACTTCTTTGGGTTTTCGTAATCCAAATAACAGATAGTTCTGTAGTATTTAGCATCTTTATTCCTATGATAAAATTTAAGACTCGAATTGAAATTTTTAAAAGCCTCTTTATAATCTTTATTAAGCAGTGCTTGCTTTCCTAAGTTATATAGTGCATTGCTATTTGTCACAAGCTCTTATTATTTTTTGTAGATTACTTTATCGGTACCAGGTTTAATGCTTAATTTATCATTCAAAGAAGGCTTGTTTGAGAGCATAGAATTAGGTTAGAGTGAGTTTTATTAATAAATGATGGTTTAATTTGTCATTTAGTTGGGCTTAATATTTTACAGACTGTTATCAAGAGGGGAATGAATTCTTAAGCTAGCTGATTAATTTAATGCTGCCATTGAGTTATCTCTGAAGCTGCCATTGAGTTATCTCTGAATCAAAACCCCAAAACCCTTTCAGTAGTTTGATTGAGTTTTTGATTGATAAAAGTAGACTATTAGTGCATACTTTATTAGGGTTTTAATAGGGTTTATGTAGGGGTTTAATGTTTAAATATTAGTAATTTAAGTGAGTATATGCGAGGTTCGGTGTCAGTTTATGACAGTGAGTATATAGATTTATTGTTTAAGTTGCGTTATGGAAGTGATGAATATAATGACCAACTCAGACCTATTCTTAATTACACGTCTATAGCAAGGCTTCTCCATAAATCTCCTGCTACTGTTAGGTCTCACTGTCTATTAGCATTGAATTTAAAGAGATAGCATCTTAATTCTAGCCTTAGAGACCCTTAAAATTTTAGCAGCATCATATTGATTATCTTATTAATGATAAGACTCTTAAATACTGGGCTCACTTCTCTCTCGCCTAGAGGTCTGTAATGTTTCATTGCCAATTTCCTGAGCTTCACATCTCTGCTTAATCTATAGCGAACATATGTAAAACGAATGGGATATCTTACAAGACAGTCAATCGCATAAAGAGAGTGATTGACTTTAATATTCCATTTTATAAGACTAATTTAAATTATATATTCGATTAAATGCAGAGGTCTTAAGAGCATAATATAAAGTTCATTCATGCTGATAAAGCTGTATTCACCTTTAATACCTTCATATCAAGGCCTTGGTATAAGAGGTACAGCAACATTGAAGTATATGATCAAAAGGTTAAGGTTTAAATTCATGCTATACTTGGTGGAATCAGTGAAGATAGTGGGCTAGAGACTTATGTTATCCACCCTCGC
>ARYC01009547.1:0-11885 GCA_000711775.1 Oxytricha trifallax | reverse complement strand
TCTTTTTATATATGTTCGCTATAGATTAAGCAGAGATGTGAAGCTCAGGAAATTGGCGATGAAACATCACAGCCTCTAAGCTAGAGAGAAATGAGCCCAGTATTTAAGAGTCTTATCATTAATAAGATATTCAATATGATGCTGCTAAAATTTTAAGGGTCTCTTTAGGCTTAGAATTAAGATGCTATCTCTTTAAATTCAATGCTAATAAACAGTGAGACCTCAAAGTTGCTGGAGATTTATGGAGGAGCCTTCCTATAGACGTATAATTTAGAACAGGCTTGAGTTATTCACTATATTCATCACATCCATATCGCAACTTAAACAATAAATCTATATACTCACTGTCATAAACTGACCCCAAACATCGCATTTACTCACTTAAAATACTAATATTTAAACATTAAACCCCTACATAAACCCTATTAAAACCCTAATAAAGTATGCTTTAATAGTCTACTTCTATCAATCAAAAACTCAATCAAACTACTGAAAGGGTTTTGGGGTTTTGAATGTCAATTAATAATTTATTTTGCTTACCCCATAAAATAAAACCCACTCAATGTTATCTCTCACATTAAAAATAACACAATAATCAAATATACTATCCTACAAATACTCGTTCCCTTTATTCTGGAATCAAAAAAATGGGAAGGGGTATTGGTTAATTGATATATTAATATTCTACATGTTCTGCTATACTTCAGATATCACTGGTGATCCTAAGGGAGCTAAGATGTCTCATTCAGGTTTCGTCGCCGTAAAACTTGTATGTACATGCCGGTATCAACTTCGATGAAAATGACTGCTCAATTTAGTAAGTTATATCTATAAATATTATTTTATCATAATAAATTTAAAATTTCTTACTTACCTCTCTCTCACATCTTCGAGCAGTGCAATCTCACTTTCAGTATGTCATCTGGCTATGCTCATGGTTTCTATTCTGGTGATCTTAATTACGATATTTAAAACCATCATTACAATATATTTGTATCCATCAAAGCTTGTTGAAGATATTGCTCTATCGAAACCAGCTTTCTTCGTGACAGTTCCTCGTATCTTGAATCGTGTGTACGGTAAGATTATGGATGGCGTTAATGCCAAGGGAGGAGTTGCCAAATGGCTCTTCAACAAGGCAGCTTCCGATAAGACCTACTAAACTTTAAAAACAAATTATATCTGAAAAATTGAGGAATCAGTCAAAATAGCAAAAAAATCGTGAATATACAAATCCTTAAATATAAAGGAATTTATAATATATATACTCAAAACATTTTTTTAAGATATTTATTAGGAATCTACAGTATAAACAATAAAATTATTTATCATTGTGAATTTAATTATTAAAGCTTATTTATTTTTGCTAATGCAACCTGTTTTTTATATTAAAATTTTTTATTTATATTTTCATATAAGTTTATTTATTTTGAATTATAGAAATGAAGTTTGTTTTTAACCTATATTAAGTTTAATTTATTTATAAGTAAAAACATAAATAATTATCAAATAATTTGCTAATAAAAGTAACAAATCTTTAAAATTAAAAATCTTCAATGTTTAAAATTAATTATTTCACTAATATATAAAACAGTGAATAAACTTCATTTCATATTAATAATAAAGTAATTTGATAAATAAAAATAAATATAAAATATAACAATTAAAATAAAAATTATAAATTTTTAATATATTAAAAATGGGCGGAAGTAGTAAAAATATAATATTTATCACTTGCGCCCATTTTAAATATAATAATATATAAATCAAACAAATTTATTAAAAATAATTATAATAATGTTTTGAAAGTGATTTATTTATATTATTTTTGTATTTTAAGAATTATTAAATTTACTGTTTTTTTCTATTTTGACTGAATATATTTACTAAAGTTTACATGAACCAAGGTCAAGGATTCTCTCACAAATTCTACGATAAGTCTGTCTTCCAAAAGGTCAAGGATATCTTCGGTGGTAACCTCAAGTACATGGTCACAGCATCAGCTCCAATCAGTTACAAATTTAATTATGAAATTTGTCTAAATATTTCTTAAACTGGATAAATTTCATTTATAATATGCATTAAGTGGAGAAGTCCTGACATTCTTCAAAATTGCACTCGGAATGCAAAATATTACTGAATAGTGATATATCTGGGATAAATTAAGTTTAATATGAAGAATATGTTAAATGTTATTAATATAGTAAAACATTTATAATGAAATTTTTTGGAGAAATTAATTTATAGTCAAGGAAGAGCAACTAACCTTATAAAAAATGTAAAGTACAAAATTACAAAGCCACCTTAGGTGGTTTTTAAATCTTTTATCAATGAATAATTTTTCAATCAACTTCATGCAAAGAATTAATTATTTTTAAAATTTCCTTTTTCCCAAATCATAATTTTGTACTGCGAATAATGAATAAAAATATATGTTTTTGTTTCGACATTATTTAAAATTATCCACATCTATGAAGTTTATAGACAAACTGAGAGCAATAAATTTAAATTAAAAATATCATGCACCTTTATCAATAATGCTTAAAAAATATAAATAATTCTTTTATTTTAGTAAATGGACCAATTACCGCAACTCTTCCCATGGATCCAACAGCTGGTCATGTAGGTGGTCTGATCACTACCGTTACAGAGATTAATATATCCAATATAATTAAGGAATAGAAAAACAGGAATTTATAGTTCAGCTATCTTATTAGTATAATTTCTAATTGATATAAAAAGATGGGATATTTGGGAACTGATAACCCACCTAGAGGTGAAATCTAATTCAAAGGAGGCAATTAATTCAAGGGATACTTCAAAAACACAGAGAAGACCGCTGAGGCAATCACAGAAGACGGTTAGGTCTCTACTAGAGATGTCGCCATTGAATACGACAATTAACATTATTTTATTGAATTTAGTATTAAATACGCTGAGTATTATAAAGTAGGGCTCAAAAGTATAAATTCAATATTCATCTATTAGTTTTTACAATTTTTTTCAGCTCATAAAATTAATAATTAATTAAAAATGATAATAATATTTGATAATATGGATTAATCATTTTTATATAAAAATTATTTCTGAAACTCAATTATTTTTAGAAATTTAATAAATGGTTCAATCAAGATCGTAGATAGAGAAAAGAACATCTTCAAGTTGTGCCAAGGTGAGTACATCGCCCCAGAAAAGCTTGAGAACGTGTATATATAAAGCCCACTCGTTGGTCAGATCTTCGTTTACGGAGATTCACTCCAAGCCTACCTCCTGACTGTCGTTGTTCCCGACCCAGAAAACCTCAAGAAATGGATGCAGGAGAATAGTAAGTTAGCTCAATAATGATTTATTCTTTACTTTACATGTGACTGAAAACGCCTTCGACAACGCAGATTTGAAGAAAGCAATTATTGCCTAATTGGACCAGTTAGCTAAGGAATACAAATTCACCAGTCTCGAAAAGATCAAGAAGATTCACTTGCACCCAGCACCCTTCACTGTTGACAATGACCTCATTACTCCAACCTTCAAGATTAAGAGAAACGTCGCCAAGAAAAAATGTTATTATCATTTATGATCTGTTTTAGTATTTGAGTTCCTTGAAAATATTCCTCCAAATATTTGTTAGAAAAATGGAGCACTTAATCATTTATTTATTTCTAAAAATTTTGATTATAAAGAGAGTATTCTAGGAACAACTAGACAAACTCTACGCAGAGCCATTATGAGCAGAGATGTTCAATGACATTGAACTTATTATTTAGGTAAAATGATATAATATTTAGAATTATTCAACAACATCAAATTAGTTTATATTAATTAAAACTTTCTTAGATTTATTGATATTACTCATATTGTGGAAAATAATTCAATATTTTATCTGCATAATGATTGACTGAATAGAAAGAATGATTTAATTGAATAATTATAAAAATAATTATATAGAACTTGACTGAATGATATACTACCGATTGACAAATACAATTATTTATCTTGCTATTTATTGATTATTTTTCATAATAAGACTGTCTGTTCAGAATAAGCTAGCGGGACCGCCGTAACAACCGTATCCGCCACTAAGGCCTGGAGGAGCACTACCTATGGGAGGACCGCCCATACCGCCCATGCCTCCCATTTGTAATATTATTTTTATTTAAAATACCAAGGTTTTAAAGGAATTAGTTTAAAGAAAAACATTTAAATTGAATTTGCCATTCTCATCATCATGGGATCGAAGCCACCACTTAGAGAGAGGAGCTCAATTTGCTTGGTTTGCATGTGTATGGCAACTTCTGGATCTTCGTAAATATTATGAATGAAAAGAGCAGCTTTGAATTGATCTTCGGTGAAACCGTGATTATTGAAAACCCAATCGTGAGCGATAGCGCTGATCAAGACTGGCATCATCATTGGATCTTATCTCATTTGAGAAATATATTCCTTCTTGAACAAATCGAAAGCGAAGTTGTTTGAATCCTTGACAAGTTTAACTGTCTTTTAATAGTTCAATTCTTCTGGGTCTTTGCTTGATGGTTGCTCCATGCTTATTCCCATATTGAACAACTCCATTGAGACGTATGGATCCATCATTAATTCTTGCTGACTTCTCTTGAACATCTCTGGGGTGATGCATAATTTATCGAACATCTCAGATGATGATCTCTCATATGCTTGCTCTTCCTCTTGAACAGTTTGCTTAAGTGCTTCAAGATATTTCTTTGGGTCTTTTCTGAACTCCGCAGTTCTTCTCTCTTGAGCCTTTTGCTTAACTTCTCTTGACTTAATCTTAGCGTAATCACTAGTATACTTGAATATCTTAATGAAAGATTCTTTAGTAAGAGTCTTGTTTGCGGTCTTTTGAACTGCAACAGTCTTCTCAACAGCAAGCTTCAAGAATTCTTCCTCAGTAATATTCTCAATATCGATGTTTTCAACTGCGGATGAGGCCTTGCTTACGACGACTTCTTTCTCTTCAACTTTCTTATCGTGAATTGTGATTGCCTCTCTCATCTTTGCTAAATCGATCTCAATTGACTTGCCACTGCCATGAACATTCAAGGTAATCTTGTTTTGGTCTTAGCTGCTCTCTACATTGATGTTTAAAGCTTAGAGAACTTGCAATTTAGTCTCAAGAGTCTTAGTTGCGAGTGAGTATTCAACAATATCTACATCAGCATCTACTCTTGCAACTTTATACTTCATTAAATTTAGGTACAAAAGCAACAATATATCTGTATATCGAATCATTCTTTTCATTTTTAATGCATTTATCCTATATTAATAATGCCATTTCTTCTTCATTAATCTCATAATTGATTTGGTCTTCAATAATTCTTCAATAAATGACATGTCTCTGAGTTGCTTCAAGTCCTGGTCATGCTCGATGGCAGAGCAGAAGAGAATTGGTGCTGCTTTCTTGAAATTGTGCCAAAAAGCGGAGTCTTCGCATTCTTGCAATAAGTTGCTCAGCACCTTTATGTCTGGCACGGCAGTGTATTGGGGAATGTTTGCGTTATTCATCAATTTATCCAATTCTTCGACATTCTTGTTTAATCTGACGGTGAGATTCTCGTTCAAGTCCTAAGAGTTTGTTGGGTTGCAGCCTTCTTTAACATTTTGTAGTTTTTAGAGTAAATGGAAATAAAACTTTTGTTTTAGTCTTGCGACCATAGTAAACAAAAAATTACTATAATAACAATAATAGTAAAATCGAATAGAGTTTCAGTAGTTTATTTACTATAAATAATGACAAAATTATTGAATGACTCTAAATATATTATCAAATATTAAAGATTCACTATCAAAATTAGAGAAAATTTGGCTATGGGGTCAAACACATCCCCCCTAATGTATACTTTTCTTTTTGTAGTCTGATAGAGTTTTTGACGCTGAGTAATAGTAGCTAATGTACTATGTGTGTGCGATCAATAGTTTTTGAGTTATGACCCGAAATAAGTTCACATTTTATATATAAAATTATAGTAAAAATTATAAAAAATTATAAATTTTTCATAAAATCTATTTTTATCTAAAAATGTCAATTTGGCTACTTATGCACGAATTTTAAAAAAAATTATTAATTTTATTTAGTTTATCATAAAATATTGTAATTAAACTATTTCACATTCTTGGAAGAAAAAAAAATGTGAAATAGTTTAATTACAATATTTTATGATAAACTATATAAAATTAATAATTTTTATAAAATTCGTGCATAAGTAGCCGAATTGACATTTTTAGATAAAAATAGATTTTATGAAAAATTTATAATTTTTTATAATTTTTACTATAATTTTATATATAAAAAGTGAACTTATTTCGAGTCATAAATCAAAAACTATTGATTGCACACACATAGTACATTAGCTACTATTACTCAGCGTCAAAAACTCTATCAGACTACAAAAAGAAAAGTACACATTAGGGGGGGGGATGTGTTTGACCCCATAGCCGAAAATTTTATTCCTTAAGGAAATATTATAATCTATATAGATAATCATTTATGAAAATAAAAATCAATGCTCGATATACATTTTATTGAATTTTAAAAAATAAGTAATTTTTTCTAATAAAGCCAATCAATTTTATTTATTAGTTCATATTCAGGCTGTTAATATTTTACTCCCATCTAGTTATTTATTTTAAAATAATATCTAATTTATTTTTTGTTTTCATTAAAAATAATATTAATATTACTTCATTTCAAAGGATATAAATGAGCATTCATGACTCAGTCTCTCCATCAGTAGGTGGTTTTATATCTCCATCCATATTAAGCCATGTTGCGTATTTGTTAACAAGGCAAGTACCAAATGGAACCTTCTTAGATTCAGCCCCATCCATGCAAAGTCTGAAGAAGCCCTCTTCACCCCAGTTAGGTCCCCATGAATTCCTAATGATCCAATACTCGTTGCAGACACCTCTTACTCTATCTCCTTCCTTAACCTTTCCATAACCCACTAATTGAAATATTAGCTAATACATGATTAAAATCACTTCTTCTACTTGAATAATCATAGCCGTAGGTATTTCTAAGGGAAATATTGTATGAATACATTCGAAATTGGGAAATTAATTTTAATTAAATAAATAGTAATACGAAATCTTGGCAGTTAAGTTGGTCAAATTGAACGATCTTGGACTCATTCGATAGAGAATTCAAAATTAGCTGGACTTTACTGCTGGCGGTGCTATTTAATCTCATCCTTGGAGCGAGTTAGCTCGACTTTAGTTAAACACTTCTAAATAAATTAAAATTTACTTCCAGTTAAAGTCGAGCTAACTCGTTTCAATGATGAGATTAAATAGCACCGCCAGCAGTAAAGTCCAGCTAATTTTATATTCTCTATCGAATGAGTCCAAGATCGTCCAATTTGACCAACTTTAACTGCCAAGATTTCGTATTACTATTTATTTAATTAAAACTAATTTCCCAATTTCGAATTTATTCCTACAATACCATTATTTTTGACATAGGCGAAGGCATCATACATCCAGCCACCTCCACAAGCAAAGTTTACTTATTAAAAAACATAATCTCTTGTAATTTTTATTGAAGTTTACCTTCATTCTAATGTAAAATATAGTTATTTAAATACTTCATCACAGTCAACTAAGTGCTGAACTGAGAACTATTGTAAAGTAGGTGAGTTTCCAGACATAAAAGATAGAGACTCTAGGGATGAGACAGCAGAAAAGGCCCAGCAAGATCCACACATTCTTTGATCCTGTGGTCTAGTTACTTTGCCTTCCTTGTACCAGTTAACATATATCAAAACGGTGAAATCTCAAAAAAATTTACAAAACTTAACTTATTATAAATCCCAGAAAGATTACACGAATATTTTATAGTAAATATCAATCTTAAACTATTGCCAAAATATATAAAAATAGGGAATTGTAGAAATTAATCAAAAATAATTTTAAATATATTAATTTTATTCATAAGCTCAATTTAAAGAATGATCTCCAGAATTTTCATCTGATTTACTAGTTTACTAACCAGTAGTAAATTTTACTGTCAAACACATAAAATTATTGGCAATCATAGGCATCTTTGATCAAATTTCATCGAATATGAGTGGAGATTCAAGATTTTGTCAAGAACTCGTTGCTTGATGAGGTTTAGTCGAATTAGGGACCCGATCGTATTCTTTATGTTTTAAAACCCCCAGTTCACCAATTTTCAAGTCCTGCTCGACTGTTAGAGCACCAAATTCAGCAGCTTTAGTGGTGGAGGAGTCAAAATGATGATTTGAATGAGCGAAAATGAGAGAGGTTTTTGGATTTCTGGGTTTGATTAGGTTTAAATAAAACTTAATAGTGTGATAAGTAATAAGTGGCTTTAAATCAAAAAATTAAACGATTTAAACTGCTGTTTCTTTATTTATTGGTTGCTTAAAAAGCTTCTTCAACCCAACTCATCCACCTTCATCTCAACTTCATACAAATCCATGCTTGATGGTGCTGCACCACTGCTTCACGCTTAAAGCCCAGAGTTTGTTGACGTCTGTCTTGGTCATGGCCTTCAGAATCTGCGAGAGCTTCACCTGGGAGATCCTATGAAAAGTTAGGTTTAGTATGCTTACTTGCTGTCAACTTGGTCTTATCGGAGGTGCCTCTTGATGTAGGAGAACAACTGCTTGATCGGGTTAAGTCAGTGTGAGAACTCTGCATTGAAGAGGACAGTGACCTTGAACTTCCTAGCAGTCTCCAGCACCTCTGAATACTTGTGAATGACTGCTTTGTCCATGAGCAGCGCGATCTTCTTCAGGCCAAGGTCCTTGTCAGTGCGCAGCTGGCGCAGAGTGTGATACAGTAAGTTCTCGAACAGCACAGCATCGAAAGCCCCCTCGATGATTTGGCTAGAGATCAGCTGGTCCTTGGTGATGGCTGCCACAAAGCTCATCAAAAATTGCTATCTCTTAGTGGATTTCTTGGTGATTGAGAGATTTCGAGCCAAGACCCCGTAAGACCCCAACCGCTGGATGACTTGCTGCTTCGCGATTGAGATGAGAGTATAGGTGAATTATGGTAAGGGCCTCAGCTGGATCGACTACAGCTTTGAGTTGCATGATTACTCCCCTTAATAGACTTAGGGAACTTAGAATCATCTATAGAAGTGTCAATATCCATGGAATTTGTTTACTTTCCTGTTGAATCTCTGTGATTTAGCTGCTGCTTTGATGCCTGATTGACAGTTGCAAAAATCGGGGAGTGATGCCTGCCCAGTTTTCATTGCCATTCGCGCTCAATAACTTACTGTCCTTGCGTTGAGTTGATTATAGTCAAAGACTAGCCAGGTTCTGGACCAATGGATTGAGAACAGAAGCAGACTTGAGAGGGGTTAATGGTTGGCTGTTGGATTTCTTGTAAGAGCTCTATATTCTGATGCGCTGAAGCGCTTCTGCAGGGATGTCTATTGAGCACTGCCCTCCGGGGCTTCTAGGAAAGGTGACAGCTGAGTATACTTGTACTTTTTGCTGCATTTGACAGGTGTGGCAGCGATGCTTTACTCCTTAACATCAAAGATATGCTGTCTCTAGGCGGAAGATTTCCTCCGTAACTTTGGAAAGATCGATTTCGAGTTTGGCCTTGAAATTTTTTGTGGAAAAATCCAGATCCATCGCACTATTCGCGCAGTATTGCCAATTTAATCTTCTTAGCTAACAATAGAACCCTTACCATCTGAATTGACATCTCTCGAGCTGCTGATGACGCTGTATTCACAAAGTTAAACAATAGCAGTAATACTTACCTAGAGGTTCCCAGAATTGCTTGGGGTCTCAGAATTTCAGCTTTCAGGTTACTTTCATCTTGAATTGAAACTTGGTCTTTCAAATATGGGTGTTCGGGGTCTTCATTTTATCATACTTTCTGGCCCCATTGATTATAGATGCGTTCGATTCGATGTTAGAGCAGCCAACCAGCATCTCGCCATACTGGATGACATCGTTGATGATGAGGACCTCGGTCTTACCAACTGCAGGGGCTAGAGAGGAGTCAACTTATTGGTTTTCCTTGTGAAGGGTAGCTGAATTGAAACTCCATTGCTTTTAAGGTATGTAATCGCTCCTGAAATTCGATTCATCCACTGATATGATCACTGCATCCTCTAAGAATAGCTGCGCGAGCAGTCTTGACACCCAAAGCATCTTCTCGTTGAAGGATGGGTTGGGTCTCTTTACTTAGCATTGGCGTTCTGGGCTTTTCTAAATCGTAAATGGAAACTTTCCTTGAGTACCTTTAACAGAGTAGCAACGCTGGGCACTGCTACATTCTTAAATTCTTAGTCTTTACACTGCAATTCTAGCAAGTTATGATGCAGGCGCTAGCCAGTGATCTTGTATATGCCTTGCTGTTCAAGTATAGTAGCAATCGCCTTCAGCAACAGCGGGTTGCTCCGCGTATTCTTCCTCCCATTCTTGAGCTTTTGTTTTGGATTCAGCACTCTGTGCTCCACCTCATACTTGAATTTCTCGATTGCTTTGTATACAAATCGTTGATCCACACCTATTTCAAGTGACATATCCTTGGGTTTCATGCCCTCCACCTTGTATTGTTAAAACACTTAGATTTTCTTTAGCGCCAGCTTCGCATCTCTGCGTTTCAGGTAGGGATTCTTGGAGGATCCATTCAATGGTTAATGGTTTGAGTACTCACGATTTGATAAATCGAAAACCCCACCCTGCTTTTTCATGAAGTCTTGCAGGGCCTGCCTCAGCTCATCGCTCTACTTGATCTGCAGGTTCTTTTGCAGTACATTAGAGTTCCACTAGCTAGCAGACTTCTATGGCTTTTTTATCATTCGAAGATACTACTCGAGGCCATAACGAAGCTAGTCATCAGTTGCCAAACTTGAAATATCGACTAACGATGATACTGCTCACTCAACATTCTCCAATGGCAGTCGTATGATTTGTCCACCCAGAATGCCAATCGTTGATGGTGGCACCTACCCATTGTTAAGGATAGTACCTGAGGTGTAAGTGAGCTTCAATGGTTTAGGAATTTAGGGGAAGTTGGTGCTTAGCTCGACTAATGTCCACTTGAGTATAGTCTTCTTCTATGGCTTCAACGCACTCTGATTTATTTCCTCTAACTCTTGATTGGAGAGAAACCCAAAGTTAAGAATCGACTGCGATTACAAACTGTAATGAGAGTGAGAATCAATAGACTATTCATAACTTCTAATATACCACGACAACGACTCCATGTAAGGAGGGGTTTTGGGGTTTTGAAATAAATTAAAATAGAAATATAAATACAAGTATGCAATATTAAAATCAGCAGTGTATAGTAATGATTGCTGTTGATAGAGGTATGAATTATATGTGATTAATTATTTAAAGCTGAATTTAAACTTCAATATAACGATTTCACCTAAACTCACTCTCATTCGTAAATCCACTCCTCTTTATCACCCCTAACAATAAAGTAGGCAATTGCATGCTCGAAGCAGTGAGATCCTGTCACTGTTCCCATGTTGAGGAGTTTCTTCATTCTTGCCAATCTGAGTTGCAGGTGGGGTGGTAGCAAATTCTAAGGTTGAGACTTGCGCTGGCTAGTTCTCTTCGATACTTATCTCTTTAGATACTGTATAGTACCCTTGTGGATTTTAGTGTTCGGGTGAAGGAGGTGGCATATCAAATTCTCATATCTCTTTGCTATAGATAGTAGTTCCTCGCTTTTGCTGGTCCTGATGTGAAAAGCTCTAAGGGACTTGTTTTTATTTAACCACTACTTGAGATAGGCGATGAGGCATTGATGCTGGAACGATGTGTACATGTAAGAGAAACTCATGAAATGGTTAACGAGCCTTTGAAACACCATCGCCTTGTACCATCCTTGCTCAAACAAACTCTTGGCATTCTGAATTTAATTTG
>ARYC01009546.1:0-14627 GCA_000711775.1 Oxytricha trifallax | reverse complement strand
AATTTTCAAATTCTTAGGTTTTTTCAAAGATTTTTCTGAATAATTAAGTAATAATTCATAATTTAACCAAATAATTAATAAAAAATAACGCTTTTTATAGCAAAATAGAGACTTTAAACTGATTAATTTATGATTTTACTATATAATTTCTTAGTAATATATTCAATAAACCCCTTTATTTTTGATAATTATTATAAATTAGTCTTTAGCTAATTAATAAACTTAATTAATTTAATTAAAAAATTAAATGTCCTATTTCCTTATTTACTCTAAAATAATTATGAAATAAAATGGATTTTATACTTTGAATATTTTTGAATTTGTTTAATTAATTTATCTAATTAAAAGGTATTTATTTTAAGAGTTATAGCCTTAAACTTTAAAGAATATTCTATAATTATTATGACTTGTATATATTTAATAAACTATTTATTATCTACCATTTTTTCTGTAAAAATGTTTTATTTCGAATTAATCTAAATTAAAATTAAAGCAACAATTTTACAAATAATCCAACTAATAATATAGAAATTTTTTTAATTTCAAGTCTCAATTATTTCCTTTATTTCACATCAAAGGTAGTGTATATAAAATACTTCAAACATTTACAATATTTCAATTATCATTCCTTTATTTAAAATCAAATTTAAGGCTAAAGCTAAATAATAATTGAAGAAAAGCCTTGCTTATATTTAGTAAATTCTAATAAACATGGTTTCTTTAAATTTCAAATTTGCTGTTCAATCAAATTTAAATTATCTTATGAAACTTAAGTTAACCTTTAATATAGCCTTACAAATAATTACTCTACGTTACTAATTTTAGATATGAGTAATTTTGCTTAACTGAAGTAATTCTAAAATGATAATGCAAATAATTTGGAAAGGTAATTTTAGTTTAATAAATTTTCAGGAATCCATTTTGGTTACTAAATTTAGAGAGTGCTTTTCATAATATTGAAATCTTACCAGCACTATCCAATTTCCGCTAGCGGAATTCTTACCAGCACGAAACGATTTCATTATAAGTAGTTTGCTTAAGAATTTTGTAGAATAAAGTTCTTTAAATTAGTGAAATCTTTTATTCACAAAAAATAATCAAAAATAAATAGGATTAATATGATTACAAAAATAATTACTAAATTGGATTCTTGATTTAAACAAACTAATAAAACAAATAAATTAACTTACCATTTTCGTCTAAATTTGTTAGAATTTAAATATAGTTATGAGTTTGAAGAATAGCTATAGTAGTTATATATACAAAGCAATTTAACCAATTTAAATCTGCCATAGAAGAAACCTCTGGAGATATCTTTTCATGAGGGACCTAGTTTTATTGAAGGAAATTTTCCATAGCTTCTAATCGATTTTATAAAATTGATTATACTTAATTGTGCTTGCGATCGAGATTAAGTTCGATTTCTCTCTGTTCTTAAATGATAAGCTGCTCTTCACTATCTTTCGAAGCGTATCTATATAATACGCGTTACCACCTGCCTTTAGTGTTGAGCCTGCCAATTCTACCAATAATTTATTCTTCAGATCGTTTTGAAAAAAACATCAGCAATAATTAAATATGAACCTCCATTTTAATCGATTTCATCATTTGTTTGAATGTCTGTTCCTCGTCCCTGTGACTCGTTAAGCAAGTACATGCCATAGCTTTTGCTTGCGTTCCTCAATAAATATCTGCCTTCAATCGCAGATTCGATTGCAGCAGCTTAGGAGTGGCTGAAACTTTTGAAGTCAAAGTTCGTATTCAAAAAACCTTTTTCAATAGCGCTATAATTTGTTGAAGCAACAATTAAAACTGGTGAAATAGCTACTTAATCCTTTATGATTTCCTTGATTTTTTGTAAGTAATCTCCTTGATTTGAACTAATCAGCAAGTCAGCCAGCTAAGTTTTCTTATCTCCCTACAATTTATCAAGAGTAGGGAACACCACAAGTTTGCTATGAAAAGCTAAATTAAGACAGTTCTCTTCACTTTGAGAAAGATGGCTTCCTGAAAATCCAATAATACTTTTAGCTTGCTTGTAAAAATTAAGCTAGTTCACAATGTTTTCACTTGAGCCATCGAATAAAATCCAGTCGTATTCGTCAACAAGGACGATACTCTCTTACCACACACTCATGAATTTAGCAAGCTTCAATTTATTTCTTGAGTTGTGGTTGAGTGAAGAAATAAATACCTGCACTTTTTGCAAAGAAATTAAAGTTTGAATCAAGTTTCATTGCATTTATAACTTTTTGATACTTATTGAAATCTCTCTGCACTAAGTGTTCATTCTTGCCAACTATGAAGACGGATAGCTTGCTTTTAAGAGCTATAAGAATGGCTAACGCAAAACAAATTAAGGTCTTGCCATTTCCGATACCAAAATGTATTAAATGGTTTGCTTGCAGGTTTTCACAAATATAATTAATGCACAAGATTTGAGAGCTGTATAATTTAAAGCCAAGATTTTGCTGTAGCTTTTCTAAGTCAACACTCACACTCAATCTTTCATTTTGGGGCTTTTTATTGAAGTCTATAGCGAGTTAATGAAAGATATTTGCATTCTCAAAGAGTTAAAGTAAGTCTACAATTGTTTTATCAGAGAATGCTTCCATATTTCCTGGTAAGTGTAAAATTCTTTGAATTTCAGAGCTGTCTCCATTGAGACAATTCTCAATGATATTGTTGTTGAGAATTACATTTTTTTCAATTTAAGCTTCTATAATTTACTGCTGAAGCTTATGAATTTGAGAAATCTTGCCAACCCACTGCACGTCTCTGCTCTACAACCTTTATGCAAGACCTTTCATAAAGTAAACCATAGTGTTTGAATCAATAACTTCTTACTTCTGTAAGAAAGTAGCCCTGGTAATTTAAATATATTCTTTGAGTAGGTCAACTGTTAGAGAACAAATAAGAGCACAAATTCTTACAAAGTACTCTGTATATTCAACAGGAATATCTCTGATTAAGTGCAAGCCGCCGTCTTGCCTGAGTAGAGTAATGAAAGGCACATTCAAAATAAAGAATGAAAAGGGTATAAGCTTTTTAACTTTAGAATCAATATCAAATACTGACCAAGTTTAACCCATTAATTGTAAATTATTAGGGTGAGTAGAATCCAATTTCTGCACTTAAGCAAGCTGTTTTGTGAAAGCTGCTACGTTATTGAAGAATACATAGTTTGCTAAACCGAGAGCCTGTCTTGTATAAGGTGAGCGTACTAATAACAAGATTGATTCTTGAATTAATTCATCTTCGACTGTTATTCTTTCACCCATATAATAACCAAGGGCAGCTAAAAAGATACGTGGCTTCGAATCTTGATCTATATTATTATTGCTTTGAATTAAATCCACGAGCAATGAAAACAAGTTGTAGTGCATTTATTCTTCGTTAGCATTCTCAAAATTGTTTAGGAATGAAAAAAGTGATTAAGTGTTTCTCGTAACTATATCTTGCAGAATGCAAGACCTCTCATAATATTTAGAATTTTTAAAACTTTCGAGGTGTTTTATGAGAATTTCGTGGCCAATGATCGAGCCATAGTTAATAAAAATTTGAGGTAAGGGTTCTTTATTTTGTTTTTAGTCGCTTGCAAAGCTTACGTTCGTAGTGAAGTCACTCTCCTTGACTTATTCGTAGGTAGCAGTAACTTCAAGAGGCTCTGAAATTACAGATTTACTTTTAGAGCTGTGCTTCACCTACCTTGTTTTATTGTTATTTACGTACTTTCTCACAAACTACTTAAAATCAAAAGTTTTATTATAACCTGCAAAATCCGGGTGCTAGAGCAGCAATTTCAAATTAAAGTTGTTTTAGTGCAGAAATTCTTTAGCACGATTGATTTTAGCGCTATTTTGAGCATTTTAATACTCAGATTTAATACCCTTGGCTTTACCTGGATCATCAAAAATTGAATCTGAAATATTATTTTCAAAAATCCAAGGGTAGTTTTCTTGCTCGGGTGCCTTCCTTGGCACTTGCAAATCATTTATACCTTCTAAATAGAAGATAATATTGAGGATTTAAGCTTACCAGCACTCGGATTTAAAAGTTGGTGAAGGTCGATTTCAGAATTTTTCTAAAATCCAGTGACTGGATTTATCTGATTTATGCTTAATTTTAATGATTAATTCCACTGGATTTTAGTATTAAACCACTGGATTATTAAAATTTCGACTGGATTATTGATCCTTAACTATATGAAAAATCACTCTTTTGCTTATATCCTCGGATTTATTGAAATCTCATAGCCAAACCAATTCAAATAATGAGTATTCACTATAACTCGTTAATCGAGTACCTTAGAGTTGCAAGGAGGTGGGTGGTTGAAGACTTGTGATAATTTTTTTCATTTTTCAAGATGGGCCGAAGCCAAAATTGGCTTTTTGAAAAAATTTCGAAATCCGCGGTAACTTTCAAAATTCAAACCTTTGCCTATCCATAACTGAAGTATGGCCAGTAGAAATGTGAAGACGGGAATAGCTAGAAGTTAATGGCACCCAAAATCGAAAAATCGAGGGGTCGGTTTTGACCCTGAAAAATGGCCTTTGGCTTAAGCCAACACGCTGGATTATAGGGGTCCGGCCAGTATAATAGTATACCATTCTTGAAAAATCTCAAGAACGGCCCCGACAACCTACTGGATTTATAGTTGCTATGAACTTAAAATTGAAAATCACACTATTCTAATCATATTAATCAAATCATATTCAAACTTTGTACGAGCTGTGATAATGCCAACCCTTCTTTTTGCATTCTCTCGTCGGCTCCTCAAATTAAGTTAAATTCTGTCCTTTTAAATTTCCTTATTTATCGATATACTTAAAACTTTTTATCAACTTACAAATTCTATGTGTACATACGTATTTGGGTTTATGTATTCAATTTTTCCTATTATTTGGAATTTGATATTTTTTTTTCATAATAGTTGATTAAACTAAAAGCAACCAAATAATTAATAATAATAAAAATACAATAATTATTTTGAATTTGAATTTAAATTAACAACTTCCTTATCTCTTTTGATTTCGGGGTTTTAATATTTTTTTTCGATTAAAATTAATTTACATTTTTTTCATTTTTTTTCTTAACTTATAATGATTTATAATTTAAAATTAATATTCATTATTTTAAATTTCACATATATATATATATTTTTAATGTATTAAGTGTATTTATACATTTATTTATCTATAATTGTTATTAACATTTATTCTTGCTTGTCATTATTTTTATTAATCTTTTGTTTGGTTTTTATAGCTGCTTATAAAAAATAATTTTCCTTTTAATATCTTCTCTTCTTTTGTAGTAAAATCATTTATACTTATTCATATTGATGAATGTATTTAAGAATAAACTTGTAGTTATAGAACTACTTTTATTTGTTAATTTTCCTAGAAAGTATATTTTAATAATTTTCAATTATTTAACATCTACTGATTACAAATTTCTATTTTCTCATCATACTTAGGCTTTAATTGTTTCCAATTTTATATATTATTTTGTATTATTACAAGTTATTTATTAATTGATTTATGAATTTTATAAGTATTTGAATTTAGTGTATTATTTATTCTTTTGTAAAATCAAGTAAATATTTATTTATAAAATATTATATACAACTAAAAGAAAGAAATTATTATTATATAATTTTTAATATAAGGCAGAAGTTCCCAAATTAATTCAAATATCCAATTTTTATTACCTTTTTATGCATGATTTTTTCTGTATTTTTAAACCATAAAAAAATCAATTAAATATAATGTTTTTATGGTTCAAACTGGCTAGGTGATTTTAATCAATCAATTGGAAATGTTGAAATGCGTTTTTTGTTGATATCTTGATGAATTTGCAGCATAAATAATCCCAATATGTTGTTAGTGCATGATAAAAAAGGCATGAACTTGGATAATAATAAGAATAATCAATAACTAAGAAGAAACATTAATCTATAATAAACGGAATCAAATTAGGCTACTCCTAGTTTAGAAACATCTAGAATAGCTCAATGAGTTAATTGCTTGAACTTTGAAGAAAAAATTTCAAATAAATATAACTAACTAACAATAATTGGTAATTAGTTAAACTATGGATCAAATGAATTGCTGAGACTTAACATTCTGATGGCTAACCAATATTTTAGGTGTTTGTTAATAATAAACAAGACATGCAAAGATACGACCTAGTCTTGAACCTATAGATTGGATGCATAAGATAGAGATTGTATAATCTGGAATATTTGATATTAAAATAAGGTAGATATTAACAAAGATAGGATAAACAAAAGCTCTATAGTACAATTAAATATAAGCTGGCCAAGAAAATGATGAACCTAGGACATATAGACATTTGAGATGATCTGACCAAGAAAGATTGACAGTTGAAAGATTTTCGAACATTATGACGAGGAGAATGATAAAAGCTCAGTGAGAGTTACAAGGAGCTCAGAAAAGGAGAACAAAATATCTATAATTGATTTTAAATAAGTGTAAAGGGCTTCAATAAATATAAGAACTTAAAATATTATCAAAAGATCGGAGCAAGTAAGATATGTTTCAATAACATAAAAGACATAGAATTACTAAGCAAATTTAAAGGACAAAACGACATAAAATCAAGGATAAAAATAAATAATAAGCACCAATAATATTTTACGATTTGTATTTAACAATTATCGAAATTATTTCAAATATTTTATAATAAAGATTATATTAATAAACTCATTAGTTATTATATTCTATTATTATTATTTTTATTAATATATTAAGACATTTCAATCAGATATTCCATTATTTTAAACGAAAAAGTGAGATTTATAATTAATCTAGTGAATTACTTATGGAAGTTATGATTCAATAAATAAATATTTCTAGCTAAAAACAAGATATAAAAAGAATTATTGATATTAATATGATAATTTCAAAGATTATTGAATGGTGAAGTAAGGTTTTTTATAGTAATAAAAATTACACCTTCAATCTTCTAACTTCTTGAACTCATCTCCTATTACTTCAAAGATTTTCATATTAAACAGGCAATCAAAACCTCAAAACCTCTTAATGAGTTTTATAATTACTTTGATTTTTAGGGAATTTGTTAGAGGTTGGGGTTAGTAATTAAATGCGAAACTAAAATAGAAGGCTTTTGGTTGTCTATTTATGATGAAGAGTATATAGATTTAGTGTTTAAACAACGATATGGATGTGATATATAAAGTGAATAAGTCAAATCAATAATTAATTATAAGTCAATTGCACTGGTCTTAAAGCGAAGTCCATCAACTGCTCGCTACCACTTTCTTATAGCAGTATAACTAAAGCAATAATAGCTGAATTCTATGCCTTTGATATAGAAACATATTAGAGATTTAATTAATGGAAAAACTTTGAAGTATTAGGCTCACTTCTCTACGACCAACGAGCTATTATGTTTCACCGCCAGTTCCCTGAGTTGAAGATCTCTGCATAATCTGTTGCGAACATTTATAAACGAAACGGTATCTCTTACAAAGGTGTAAATCGTATCAAGAGAGTAATTGATTTCACTCTGCCATTTTACAACAACAACTTAAATTATATTAATAATTAAATGCAGAGAGCCTAATAGAATAATATTAAGTTTATTCATCCTGACGAGGCTGTGTTTACATTCAGCTCTTTCATCTAGAAGTCTTGGTATAAGAGGCATAGCAACATAGAAGTATATGACTAGAAAGTCAAGGTATAAAACAATGGCAATTCTTGGAGGTATTAGCGAGGATGCTGGTTTAGAAACTTATGTTATTCATCCTCGCTCTATTAAGACAGAGCAGTGTATTAAATTCTTAGAGCAGGTGAGAGAGAAGTACCCTGAATAAGAGATTATACTGTATGTTGATAACCTTTCTGTTCATAAGACTAAAGAAACAAGGAAGAGTTATGAGCATCTTAGAATAACACCAGTGTTCAACGTATCTTACAGTCCATAGTTTAATGGAATTGAGTTCTACTGGGGTATATTAAAAGGTCATTACAAGAAACTGTTGCTATACTACTTGAATTATGACATATCAATCGATACAGTAGACTTTATTAAAAGCTCAGCAAAGAGAGTAGATAATTAATTAGCTTAAAAGTATGCTAAAGAAGGGAGAGCGAATGTATATAAATAAGTTTCGTAGTTAAGTATGAATATATAAGTCACATTTAAAATTCTTTAGTAGGAGCTGGCTTCTCTTTCTTTTCTTCCTTTTGTTACTTCCCTCCTCCTAGGTTTCTTTCTTGCTGCCAGCTCCAGCATCTATGTTCATTTGATCTAGTGTCTAAATATTTGAATAAAGTCTCTTACCAACAACATACTATGTCTGCGACTTTCGCTCTCAGTGAAGCTTGATCTATTCTCTCATCAAGAAGATGCCAGTACCAGATTCTTCTGAGAGTTAAGTAAGAAATCTTACTTGAAATGTAAGGTTGCTTCTGCAGTTCTGATAGCCAGCTCTCACTTATCTTGATATCTTCTGAGGACCTTTTCTTATGAGATTCTTGAATTGTTTCTTTCAAGTAGTCACCTTTAATTATTGCATGTGGGCCAAAGAAATAGTTTCTTTCAAGTAGTTTATTTGACAGCTGCTTCTTAGTAGACAGGTACAGCGAAACCTCTGAGTCATTCATAGCATCATCATATAAGTTAGTCACTTAATTTTCTGGATAGTTAGGAATCTCTGCAAACTTTACATCTTTAAGTTTTAATCCTTTCTTCTCTTCGCAGAGTATATTGCTCTTAAAAATGAAATTTTAGTACCTTCCATGGTTGGCAGGAACAAACCAACTGCATAATTAAGATTAACTACTATGATTTCCTTGCCTTGTCGCACCAAGAAGCGATCCAAATCCTCTTTGCTTTTAAATCTATTCTTGTGCTTGAACTCTTTTCATTACATCATTCTTTGAATCCGTCTTGTTAACAGATCTAAGATATTGGATTCAAATTTTAGTTTATTGATTTCAATTATAAACTTCTGTAAAACTTACTATTAACTATAAGAATCCTATAGGAGGTCAATTTCTAAGTTGGGTATGGAGAAAATTTTGAGAACTGGTTTCAAACTAACTTGAGAGATTGATATAACTTTCTACAGTAAATTTAAATAGGTACGTGCTTGATTAAGAATAGCTCCTAAAATGATAGTTCTTAATTTGGAGTACCTAATTTTAATCATAAAATCACAAAATACCTCCTAAAGCAGTACGTACTTAATTAGGTGCACCTCCTAAATTTTTACGTACTATAATCAACTTATTATTGAAAGTAAAAATGGCTACGTCCTCACCCACATTTAGAGCTGGATCATCGCTTGTGCTTTTTTCTTCTCTAATACTCTAAAAACCTCCCTTGAAAGTTTTAGGCTGCATAGCTCTAATATGAGCTCTGAGTTAAAGAGGAATTTATATAATTATAAATTCAAATTTAAATATGAGAAATAACATATAAGAAAGATATCAGCACTTCAATAAACTTAATGAGACTTACTTTTGGCAGCAATATAAAGTGTGAGAGCTATGAGATGAACTCTCATAAAGAATTACCAGATCTATTACTTGAGGTCTCTGTAATTAAAATATAAATAAATAGTATAAAATAAATGGCAAATAAGTGTGTGGGAGACAGAGGAGGAGAAAGACAATAATGAAATTCGTATACAAACTGAAGAAGTTGAAGTGTATTTTTTTAAGGTATTTGAGAGAGATTTCACTGATAAATCAAGCTGGTATAGACATGTGAAGATCATAGATAAGCCAAGCCCACTGTAAACTTAAAACATGAAAAAAATCTATGGGAAGTATGATTGCTTTGAGCGCCATAAGCAGTATGCTCATACTAGAGACTTGAAGAAACAACTTTTTAAAGCTTAAAAAAAATACATAGAAATTGAAAAGCATGGAATTGAAGTGAAGCTTATCAACAAAAGAAAATTGAGGGAATCTTCTAAAGTAGCAGTACCTGAATAGGCTAGAGAGTAAGAGAACGTAAGGAAGGCTCTCAACCAAATAACCTTTAAAAAATCAAAAAAAATCATAATCATAATTCAATACAAAATTATGCCAGTTCTTGCGTAGATAGATTTAGATGCTTGTCTTAAAATTAACTAATTCTAGAGGGCTCTTTTGATAAGAAAGTTATCAATGATCATGAATATGCCCACAAGGTTTATTCTTTCAACTATCTCTTAAGTGATGATAAATATTAAATGCAGTTTACTAACGAGTATCAAGAACTCACTCAAGCAAAATTTAAAGATGTAGGTACTTAATCATGCTTGATGCAGATCACTTGCCAAAGATCATTTTGCTTTCAGACTCCCACTATTTGAAATGACTCTCAAAGATTTCATTGCGGATCAAAGGAATTATAAGTAGCTTGCTTTGATAGCAACTTTAACCTTAGAAAGTAGAAGAGAGTTACATAAGTTGAGGGTTTGTTCACAGAGATTTGAAGCCTCAAAATATTATGATAAACTTTTTACTTGTAAGAGTGACAATTATTAACTTCAACAGAGCATTAAGGGTGGATGTATCAAGCCTAGGAATTTAAATGGGAACTCCAAGCTATTATCCAGAAAAGAAGACTTGATAGATGGAGACTTTTAATGAGATATGTAAGCAATGGCAGCTATAATAATAATAAAATGCGATATGCATCGCAACGATTACTACTTATCAAGGTGCGAAAAGGATGCGAAGCAAAGAAAAAAGTAGTTTAAAGACAAAACCATAGTCTCTAATCCATGGAATCAGTTGTCAGAGTAAGTAATAATTAAGTCAAACCAATGATCAGACATATAAATAGAAAGAGAGAATAGAGGCTCAGTAAATTAAACTACAGACATCTTCCATATGATCAAAAAGTGAATTATGAGTGATTAAATTAAATACATTAACCATAAATTTCACATTAAGACCTATTAATAAAACCAACCCTAACAAATTCCCTACAAATCAAAGCTCTTATAAATCTCATTAAGGGGTTTTTAATGGATTTCGAAGGTCATCTACAAAACCTGATATCTTTGTATCCTCATTGGACATGCTAAGATACCTTTGGCCTTACCACTTTTCAAGTGAGATAGTTTGACCTTTACCAACTGTATACATGGACCATAGCCAAGTAGTGTCCTGTGATGTCCCAAAATATTGTTTTAATCCAATTTCAGAAAATAAATTATTAATTCAACTTAATATTATATTTATTTTTACTAATTTATTTATTTAAACATATTAATTAACATTGATTGTATTAAATTTTTTAAATATATTTTTTTCATTATTTTAATTTCCCAATGATATATAAAATTTTATATATTTTAAATAATAACATTTTCTTGGCATATTTAATTTCAAAGTATTCTTAAATTTTTATTTTTTATCATAACGTTTAAACCTTAATCTTATCATTAATAATAAATAATTATTAGTTTTTTTATATTTGTAATTAGTTATAAAATGTTTAAATGTATTCAGGTTAAGTTATGTGGCAACCTTTATTTAATTTATCTTAGTATGCCATAATATTTTAACACCTTAAATTTTTAATATATGTAGATAGTTATAGTTTTAGTTAATTAGACATTTCTAATGTTAACATTTAATAAAATATTATAAGTTTTCTTGAACTTCCGTTAGATTTTTATATGTTTATTGTGAATGAGAAGAATAATTATAATTTTTTAGGATTAAAATTACCAAGTGTGAAAATCTGAATTTGAACAAATAATAGTTAATGAAGATGATATATCTCAAGCTTCTGATTGCAATAATGCCAATACTGATATCAGCTGAAAGTGATGCAAGAAATGCAAATAGCAACCTAAATTTAAACTTGTTGAATTAAAGAATATTTTTTAAAAATATTTTAATTTAAAATATTTTGGTATAATTAGTATTGTTTTATTTTAAATTGAGGATTTCGATCTCAATAAGTATATTCACTATAATTTAGAAAGCTTCGATATTAATTTAACAGCATGTCATTCTCCAATTATAGATATCCTACTCTTCAAATAGTTCTGAATATTAATAAAAAGAGCTTTATTATTTATAAAAAGTTAAATATTATAAATTTATGCGATATTTATAATTTTAATTGTTTAAATCATTGATTTAAATGTAAATATTGATATATAATATATTTTATTATAAGTTGTTGGTATTGAATGCCGTTTTTATGCCATTAACTACCTAAAATAGTCTTATAAAGAGAAAAATATGATGAAAGAGATGCCTTCAGACTTCTCTATCAATGAAGCTATGCATTCACTTTACTCAAATTAATAGTTAGTTTTTATTTTATGTCTTCATTTTATTGCAGTCGCAAACGTCAACTATCGTCGTTATATCAGTATGAATTGCAGATAATTATAAAATTATTCATATATTATATAAAATAATAAATAAAATTTAAATTATTAAAAAACATAAAAAAAAGATAATATTGATGACTATTTGAAGATCCTTCATATATTTGACTGTATTTGCTATTTAATCATGCAGGCAAAATATGTTTATTTTATAAATTTATGAATCTATATTTCTAGTAACTAAGACAACAGTAAAATGAAAATTCTTCAATCACAGAGCTAATTTTCCAAATAAAGAGGCACTACACAGTATCAAGTCAGATGCAACTTGAAGGATTCTTGCACTAAGAAACTAGTAGCAGCGTGTTGGTTACTTGTGTATTCTATGAGAAATTGAGAATGCTTTTAATAAACAATCCTTCAATTTCATTTTGAGCAATTATAGTTAATTTTATGTTAAATAAATAAAATAGAGATATTATTACAGTTTAAATTTAAATAATGAGTTATACCGTGTGCATCTGAGTCATTTATTTCTGTTTTAAGTACCCTTCTTAACTATAAATAACTTAAATATAAAGCTCACACTATAATTAATTGTTATAAGCACTTTGATATTTCCATTTTAGATTTAGAAGAATATTATTTAAATTTAGTCAAACTCTTATTAAGTAAAGATTAAGATACTTATGGAATTACTCTTATTTTCTAAAATAAATACTTATTTCGGGATATCGAGATTCGTAAAATAAAAATATAAAATGTTAAAATCACGTTCAAAGGTATCTATATTATGATAATGACAATTTTTATGAATAAACATGACTCTGATAAACAAAGGGCTAACGAAATGAGAAGGCATATATAATTGTAGAAAAGGAAATATGTAAGTCAGAAAAATAAAGAAAGGTTTTGTTATTATAAATATTATGTTATACTGGATGTGATTAATCTATTTATTGCTCTTATACAATGTTATAAATAACTTAATAATATATATTTTTATAACATTTTACTCAATAAAACTAGTTTATAAGTATGATAAAATTGAGGAGTTCTTGTAGTACCTAAATTCTGAGTATTAATGGTACTGTTGAATAGAATATAGACCCAAATTGGTCACAAGTGCTAGTCTAATTGAACTTACTCGCTCTCCTCAAACAAAATAAATAATCGAATCTTTTCAAATTTTTAAAATATATATATTAATAATTATTAAAGTTTGTTTATACATATTCAAAAAGTACACATAGATAAATGCAATTAATGTAATCTTATATCATTACTTAATTAAATATGATTTTACTTAAAATTATAAGAATAATTTTTTGAAAAAAATTAGAAATTAAAAATATCATTAATAATTAGTTAAATGATTTTATAACATTTTTTTATTTTCTTTTGATGTTGGGCTCATGTTAGTGGCACCGGTAGACAAAATTAAAAATAATTTCCCCAAAATTTCCTATATTACCAGAAATTAATAATTCTTTGGCAGGCTTTTTCACTGATTTTGGTTTATCTATTGCTTCCTTACTTTTGACCTGCTAATTTGTGCAAAATCTTAACAAGTAATGAGTAATTATCACTCTAAGGTTCAGCAACAATTTTTTCCAGCTATTTTGATTCAAAAATGTAAGCACATAATCTTGAATCGGTTTCAACAGTGGGTTCTCCTTATCCTTTACTTCTTGAAAAATTGCTTATCAAACTCTAAGAAGTATCGTATAAGTTGATTGTGATATTCTCTGGTTTTAAATAGAGATTGACCACTTTATCACCATGTAGCTTTCTCACTGCAATCAAAACCCCAAAACCCTTTCAGTAGTTTGATTGAGTTTTTGATTGATAAAAGTAGACTATTAGTGCATACTTTATTAGGGTTTTAATAGGGTTTATGTAGGGGTTTAATGTTTAAATATTAGTATTTTAAGTGAGTATATGCGAGGTTTTGGGTCAGTTTATGACAGTGAGTATATAGATTTATTGTTTAAGTTGCGATATGGATGTGATGAATTTTGGAATCACTCAATCCTGTTCTGAATTATACGTCTATAGCAAGGCTACTCCATAAATCTCCAGCAACTGTGAGGTCTCACTGTTTATTTGCATTAAATTTAAAGAGATAGCATCTTAATTCTAAGCCTAAGAGACCCTTTAAATTTTAGCAGCATCATATTTAATATCTTTTTAATGATAAGACTCTTAAATACTGGGCTCATTTCTCTCTAGCCTAGAGGGCTGTGATGTTTCATCGCCAATTTCCTGAGCTTCACATCTCTGCTTAATC
>ARYC01009545.1:0-25635 GCA_000711775.1 Oxytricha trifallax | reverse complement strand
TCGTCGAATGACGTAGAAATATAGCAGTGATCACAATCACCTCCACTTAACATGAATTGTGGCAACGTGGTCATTGCCTCCTTAGTCCTCGTTACTATTCCCGACACCAAATCCATGATTTCACATCACCATCACTTTAAATTACATGAATTAGTTGTTAATTCGTCGAATGACTTAGAAATATAGGCAGTGATCCACAATTCACCTCCCACTTAACATGAATTGTGGCTACGTGGTCATTGCCTCCTTAGTCCTCGTTACTATTCCCGACACCAAATCCATGATTTCACATCACCATCACTTTAAATTACATGAATTAGTTGTTAATTCGTCGAATGACGTAGAAATATCATGCAGTGATCAACAATCACCTCCCACTTAACATGAATTGTGGCAACGTGGTCATTGCCTCCTTAGTCCTCGTTACTATTCCCGACACCAAATCCATGATTTCACATCACCATCACTTTAAATTACATGAATAAAGTGATAATTCGTCGAATTACATCAAAATAGAGCAGTGATCACGACCGCCCCTCAACTAACAAAATTGTGGTAACGTTGTCATTACCTCCTTTGTCTTCGTTACAATTCCCGACATCAAGACCATGATGATCACATCACCATCACTTTAAATTACATGAATAAAGTGTTTATTCGTCGAAATACGTCAAAATAGAGCAGTGATCACAATCAACTCCACTTAACATGAATTGTGGCAACGTGGTCATTTTCTCCTTAGTCCTCGTTACTATTCCCGACACCAAATCCATGATTTCACATTACCATCACTTTAAATTAAATGTATTATTTGATAATTCGTCGAATGACGTTAAAATATAGCAGTGATCACAATCACCTCCACTTAACATGAATTGTGGCAACGTGGTCATTGCCTCCTTAGTCCTCGTTACTATTCCCGACACCAAATCCATGATTTCACATCACCATCACTTTAAATTACATGAATTAGTTGTTAATTCGTCGAATGACGTAGAAAATAATAGCAGTGATCAACAATCACTTCCACTTAACATTGAATTGTGGCAACGTGGTCATTGCCTCCTTAGTCCTCGTTACTATTCCCGACACCAAATCCATGATTTCACATCACCATCACTTTAAATTACATGAATTAGTTGTTAATTCGTCGAATGACGTAGAAATATAGCAGTGATCACAATCACCTCCACTTAACATGAATTGTGGCAACGTGGTCATTTTGCAACCGTATGTCCTCGTTACAATTCTCGACACCAAGACCATAATGACCACATATCCATCATTTTAAATTAAATGTATTAGTTGTTAATTCGTCGAATGACGTCAAAATATAGCAATGATCAAGACCACCCCTCAACTTACAAGATTTGTGGTAACTTGGTAATTGCCTTATTTGTCCTCGTTACAATTCCCGTCACCAAGACCGTGATGACCACATCATCATCACTATAAATTGCATGAATTTGTTGTTAATTTGTCGAATGAAGTCAAAATATAGCAGTGATCAAGACCACCCCTCAACTTACAAGATTTGTGGAAACTTTGTAATTGTTTTATTTGTACACGTTACTATTCCCGACACCAAAACCATGATTTCACATCACCATCACTTTAAATTAAATGTATTAGTTGTTAATTCGTCGAATGACGTCAAAATATAGCAGTGATCACGACCACCCCTCAACTTACAAGATTTGTGGTAACTTGGTAATTGCATTATTTGTCCTCGTTACAATTCCCGACACCAAGACCGTGATGACCACATCATCATCACTTTAAATTGCATGAATTTGTTGTTAATTCAACGAATGACGTCAAAATAAAGCAGTGATCACGACCACCCCTCTACTTACAAGATTTGTGGTAACTTGATAATTGACTTATTTGTCCTCGTTACAATTCTCGACAACGCAAAAGACCATAATTGACACATATCCATCAGTTTTAAATTAAATGGTATTAGTTGTTAATGTCGCGAATGACGTCAAAATATAGCCAATGATCACGACCACCCCTCTACTTACAAGATTTGTGGTAACTTGATAATTGACTTATTTGTCCTCGTTACAATTCTCGACACCAAGACCATAATGACCACATATCCATCATTTTAAATTAAATGTATTAGTTGTTAATTCGTCGAATGACGTCAAAATATAGCAATGATCAAGACCACCCCTCAACTTACAAGATTTGTGGTAACTTGGTAATTGCCTTATTTGTCCTCGTTACAATTCCCGTCACCAAGACCGTGATGACCACATCATCATCACTATAAATTGCATGAATTTGTTGTTAATTTGTCGAATGAAGTCAAAATATAGCAGTGATCAAGACCACCCCTCAACTTACAAGATTTGTGGAAACTTTGTAATTGTTTTATTTGTACACGTTACTATTCACCATGACCATGACCACGGTGACCACATGACCACATGACCATCACTTGAAAATGCATGATTTCACTGTTAATTCGTCGAATGACGTTAAAATATAGCAGTGATCACAATCACCTCCACTTAACATGAATTGTGGCAACGTGGTCATTGCCTCCTTAGTCCTCGTTACTAATCTTGACACCAAGACCATGATGACTTCATTACCATCACTTTAAATTGCATGAATAAGTTGTTAATTCGTCGAATGACGTCAAAATATAGCAGTGATCACAATCACCTCCACTTAACATGAATTGTGGGTAACTTGGTAATTGCCTTATTTGTCCTCGTTACAATTCACGTCACCAAGACCGTGATGACCACATCATCATCACTTTTAATTGCATGAATTTGTTGTTAATTAGTCGAATGTCATCAAAATAGAGCAGAGACCACGACCGCCCCTCAACTAACAAAATTGTGGTAACGTTGTCATTGCCTCCTTTGTCCTCATTACCATTCCAGTCACCAAGACCATTATGAACACATCACCATCACTTTAAATTACATGAATAAAGTGATAATTCGTCGAATTACATCAAAATAGAGCAGTGATCACGACCGCCCCTCAACTAACAAAATTGTGGTAACGTTGTCATTACCTCCTTTGTCTTCGTTACAATTCCCGACATCAAGACCATGATGATCACATCACCATCACTTTAAATTACATGAATAAAGTGTTTATTCGTCGAAATACGTCAAAATAGAGCAGTGATCACGATCACCTCCACTTACATGATTTGTGGTAACTTGGTCATTTTCTTCTTTGTCCTCGTTACTATTCCCGACACCAAGTCCGTGATTTCACATTATCATCACTTTAAATTGCATGTATTTTTTGTTAATTCGTCGAATGACGTTAAAATATAGCAGTGATCACGACCACCTCTCTACTTACAAGATTTGTGGTAACTTGATAATTGACTTATTTGTCCTCGTTACAATTCCCGACACCAAGACCATGATGACCACATCACTATCACTTTAAATTGCATGAATAAGTTGTTAATTCGTCGAATGACGTCAAAATAGAGGAGTGATCACGACCACACCTCAACTTACAAGATTTGTGGTAATTTGGTAATTGACTTATTTGTCCTCGTTACAATTCCCGACACCAAGACCGTGATGACCACATCACCATCACTTTAAATTGCATGAATTAGTTATTAATTCGTCGAATGATGTCAAAATATAGCAGTGATCACGACCACCCCTCAACTTAAAAGATTTGTGGCAACGTGGTTATTTACTCCTTTGTACTCGTTATAATTCCCGACAACAAGACCAAGATGATCACATCACCATCACTTTAAATTGCATGAATTTGTTGTTAATTCATCGAAAGACGTAAAAATAGAGCAGTGATCACGATCACCCTTCAACTTAAAAGATTTGTGGTAACGCGTTCATTGCCTCCTTTGTCCTCGATACAATTCCCGACACCAAAACCATGATTTCACATCACCATCACTTTAAATTGCATGAATTTGTTGTTAATTCATCGAAAGACATAAAAATAGAGCAGTGATCACAACCACCCTCAACTTACAAGATTTGTGGTAACGTGGTCATTGCCTTGTCTGTCATCGTTACCATTCCATTCGCCAAGACAATGATGACCACATCACTATCACTTTAAATTGCATGAATTAGTTGTTAATTCCTCGAATTACGTCATAATAGAGCAGTGATCACGATCAACCCTCAAGATATAAGATTTGTTGTAACAAGTTAATTACTTACTTTGTCATTTTTACCATTACCGTCATCAAGACCATGATGACCACATCACCATTACTTTAAATTGCATGAATTAGTTGTTAATTCATCGATATACGATATAATTGAGGAGATACCATGAACACCACTTAACTCATAGGATTTGTGGTAACGTGCTCATTGTCTTCTTTGTCCTCATTTCAATTCCTGGCACCAAGACCAAGATGATCACATCACCATCACTTTAAATTGCATGAATTCATTGTTAATTCGAATAATGACGTCAAAATATAGCAGGGATAACGACCACCTTTCAACTTACTAGATTTTTAAAAACGTGGTCTTTTCCTCCATAGTCCTCGTAACCATGACCGTGACCAAGACCACGGTGACTACTTTTTATCACTTGAAAACTGTTAATTCTTTGATTGACGTCAAAATAGAGAGGTGATCACGACCACCCCTCAACTCACCAGATTTGTGGTAAAATTGTAACCACCTCTGTGGTCCTCATTACATTGACCGTGACGATGATGACCAAGACAATGACCACAGTGACCACGTGACCATCACTAGAAAATGCACGATATTAGGGATAATTTTTCGAATTACTACAAAAATATAGCAGTGATCACGACCACCCCTAAAATAAATAGACACGTGGTCATTACTTATATGGTCAATGTGTGCATGACTGTTACCATGACGGCCATTACCATGAATACGGTGACCAAATGACCATCATTTGAAAATGCATAATTTCACAGATAACGCTAATATCTTGATAAAATTATATATTTTAAAGTTAAGCCAAAATTACAATTAAAATGTTTCTAAAAAATACATTTCGTTGTCTGTTTTTGTGCCTCTAAATGTTAGTTTTCGATCGGAGTGCCCTTAACATTGCTAAAATCGTCTCCCTTATATTTGTTGAATAATTAAAATACCTGAATCAATCTACCCGCAGTTGTAGATTATTTCCTAGTATTATTTTTCTCATCAAGTAGATTAGATGATTTGTAGTTACCACAAGAGCGCTTTAAAACTTATCATTAACTATATTTCTAAAAATTGAAGTATATTTATCAATTTTATGATTATAAACCAGATATAAATGGCTCTTCTTTTAATGGCATTTATATTATTATTTTTATGAATTTCATTATTAATAAATTTGTTAAATTCATTTAATTAATCTAACATTAATAAAATTTATATAAATTAATGTTTATATGTTAAAAATACTAATAATTCATTGATAATTCTTCCTATGTATATATTAATAGTTTATTGTCCTAATATATGACATGATTAATATCTTTTAGCATATATTCTAAAATGCAATACTGTTTTGATAATAGTATAAATTAGATTAAATTATGATTTACAAGTCTATATAGACTTTTATAAATTCTAAATAGATTTTTGGAACATTGTTTTTTTTTAAGATGAGAGATTCAAAAATTTTTCAATTATTCACATTTTGTGGATAAAGATATATGACAAATAATGACCCTAAAAAATCGATATAGAAATAAGCAATATTACATGTAGATTTATGACTAATTACATAAGGAATATTAGGATTCCTTAATTAGATACTTAATGTAATTATTAATACTAAATATAAATATAATGTTTTTCTTATTATACTTATATTAACTAGATAATTATTATATATTAATGTCGTATATTAGTTTAATTAAGTAAATCATTTAAGATAACTAAAAGAATGTTATTTAATGAGTCTTAGTTCGTTAGAAACCAAAATTTTCAAAATTCACAATGCTTCTAATAAACTATTGGGTTTTGTTTAAATAAGAATCAATGCCATCTAATGGCTATAATAATTAATTTTTGTAATTGATATGAATATCGATGAATGGCTAATAGTTCAATTATTATACAAATGTCTAATTATAAATTTTAGTGTTCATTAGTAAGTTACAATAAAAAAAAAACATGTTTAAAAATTAATGGTTTAAAGGGATGACACCGATATCGATTGTGAAGACAAATTATCAAATTCAGCAGAAAATATAAACAAACAAAAGAACTTATTCTTTGAATGATAGTCCTAAATGTTAAGTGAATTGAGAAATAATGGAGTTATTTAATGGATTTCTCTTTTGAATATATTACTTTTAAAGTCTAATAACTACATATATATGTTTTGGTTAAATTTTTATTTCAAAGAAAGTTTTAAAAAAATTATCCTCAAATTATTTGATTTTCGCCTATTGATGACGAGTTGGAATTTCAGTCCAATGTTTAAACCATAAGAACAGAAAACTATGAGGGTTATGAGTTATCTTAAATGTTAGACTTCCTGTCCAGCCTTATGACTCTAACGTAAATGAAAAAATTATAATTAATTCATCGCGTCGAACTTTTTTTTACAGAATGCACTTGACCATTTTCTAATATAAATTAGTACATATAGTAAATCTTGAGATAATCCTAAGTTTTAAAGTAAAAAAATGAGATACTTTTATTGTTATTTGTTATAGGGCTGTATTGTCGTAAAAAAGTATAATAAGATTATAAACTCTAATCATGATCTTCACTAAAAAATAAAGGCAGAAATTAAGATATGGTAGGAGTATCAATATAATTCATCGATTTAATTAGAAAAAATATTTATATCATCTTAAGCAGTAAATATATCATGATAAGACTTATTTAATATTAATAAAATAGAGGGGGGAAAAATTAAATCGAGATCTTACAAATCAATATTTATACCTAGTACAAGCTTGCTAAAGTATTATTATAAATAAATAAATATAATATATCGGTATAAACTCAATATAGCTATATTATAATATTTTGACAATTTGAGAAGAATTATATGATATTTGTAAAATCTTTAAAGAATTGATTAAAGATTTGTAATGGGAAGTGCAAATCTAATCAATTTTCGAGGTATAGATTAATTCTTAACGAATCTTTTTTAATTAAGCCTTCTCTAATATATAAATAATTAATTGGAAAACCAAGTCAAGTTTAGATACCATAAAATTTAACAATCTTCTGTAATAATTAAACTTACAGATACTGAGAGAGTTATTATGATTTTAGTAAATAATGTATGAAGTTTTATTATAAATAGGATAAAAATAGTCGTTATTTAATAGTGATGTAGATATATAGACATCGTTATTTTTTTATTGAAAATTTGTATTGTTTAGTGTTGCAACAAAGACCCCCTCCCACTCCCGTTCCCAGGCCTAAAACGAGAACCCCCCTCCGACCCTAACTAAAACCCCCCCACCCACCTCAACAAAATCTCCTATTCATATGAAAATTTTGATTCTTGAGGTTCAAATCATTTTTCTTCTTGATATCTTGATTTCAAAAATTATTATATATAAAATAAATAATTTTTCCAAGATTTTTCTCAACCTAAAGAATGATACTCTCATTTATGTTTTAGTAGTCTGTTACTTTCACTACGTCCGTCGACTATTTGAACACATGCTCCTATTGGGAATTTAAATAATCATATATTTCTTGGTCTAGACACAATAATAATGAAAAAAAATAATCAACCAACAAACTAACAAAAGTATTATTTCAAACAGTTTAAATTATTTTCATTTCATTAACTTCATTATCATAATTTCAAAAGTAGTCTCAATAATTTTCTATAATTTATTTTTTCTTCAATTTTTCAGAATATTTTTTTATTTTACTTTAATAGCAAATAGATTTTATGTAAAATAATTATTAAATATATTTTTATAATACCTATTTTAAGCCTAGTATGAATTAGGTAGTAAACTAATTAGATATACTTTAATTAATTTGTTTTAATCATTAATTATGGATTTCATTTTTAGTTTTATAATTTTTATATATATAAGGTATTATTTAAATATTATTTAATAATTATTTTACATAAAATCTATTTGCTATTAAAGTAAAATAAAAAAATATTCTGAAAAATTGAAGAAAAAATAAATTATAGAAAATTATTGAGACTACTTTTGAAATTATGATAATGAAGTTAATGAAATGAAAATAATTTAAACTGTTTGAAATAATACTTTTGTTAGTTTGTTGGTTGATTATTTTTTTTCATTATTATTGTGTCTAGACCAAGAAATATATGATTATTTAAATTCCCAATAGGAGCATGTGTTCAAATAGTCGACGGACGTAGTGAAAGTAACAGACTACTAAAACATAAATGAGAGTATCATTCTTTAGGTTGAGAAAAATCTTGGAAAAATTATTTATTTTATATATAATAATTGTTTGAAATCAAGATATCAAGAAGAAAAATGATTTGAACCTCAAGAATCAAAATTTTCATATGAATAGGAGATTTTGTTGAGGTGGGTGGGGGGGTTTTAGTTAGGGTCGGAGGGGGGTTCTCGTTTTAGGCCTGGGAACGGGAGTGGGAGGGGGTCTCTGTTGCAACACTAAACAATTAGAAAAAAGTTGGATAAAATATATATATAAAGAAAAAGTGGAAAAGGGTGCTATCTAAGGTTTATTGGAGTGATTTAAGTCGCTTAATAGACAATTTCCTCCAATTAAATAGCGATTGTAGAGAGTATTTTTTATCTAAAAATGAATAATAATTTTATCAGTTTCAACGTTTGAAGAGCTAAAATAACGTCTGATAATAGTGAAATTTTTATCTATGGCTAAAAATTGGATTGGAGGCAACGGTGGAAGAGGGTAATAAAATACGAGGGATGAATTAGGAGAGATAGTTTAAGCTTAAATAAATTTATTAAGTTAAGATTTAATTTTGATTTATTATTTTCTTTTACTCTACTCTCAGAATTTCTACCTTACTTAATTTTTGGCTTGAAATCTTTTAAATTATTTTATAATTTTAGAGAACTTTTTAATTAAATTGTGTATCGCCGATTATTAAATATAGTTATTTAAAGATAATATGTCTTGAGCCATTAATTGTTCATTATATTATCATCATTAATTAAAATTATTCATTATTATTTGATGATTTCTGATTGGTTTGCTGTTGAAGTAATTCAACCAAGTCATCCTGCTAATCTACCAGTTAGAAATCACTTCAACTCGCTCGTCAATTAATTAAAAATATAAGATAAAACAAGAATTCCCAGGTTAATTGCCTATTCATCATGATGTTTAGCCATTAATTCATGTATATATATATATATATATATATATATATAATCCTAGCTAATGATTTATTTTTATAGTCTGTAATTTGAAAAAATATTCGTTGTAGATTTATGATAAATACTTTAGCTAATTCTTCTAATTATTGTTGTCTAATGTTGAACTTTGATATATTTCCATTTGTTATTTCTTTGATTTTAAATTGTAAAATTAATTTTTTATTGATTAGTGATATATATATATATATGTATTAAGTTATAAAAATTCCTTCTTATTTTTTACTGCCCCAGATAAGAGTTCTGATTACAAAAAAGTGCTTAACTATATTTCTTTGGCATCATTAATTTTATTTACTATGAGGGTATTACTATCATACTTAACTATGTTAAGTTAGGAGTTTTTAGACTTTCAATTCTCGATACATTCATTTTTTTTGGATTAAAAATAAATAAGAACTTATATTATTTAGTAAAATATTAATTAGATAGATAAGTAAGTATACAATTAAAATTATACGTTGAAAATAAAATCTGTTGCATTTTGTTAGCAAGAGGTTCTTTTTCTATAGTATTCAATCTAGTTAGATCTCTCATATTTGTATTATTGATAAAATACCAAACAATAGGAATTATGAAATGTTTTTAAAATCAAAACTGCCATTATTTTAATATATGTAAATTTAATCATAATATCGGAATTAATAAATGAAAGAAAATGGGGTTTAAACAAAATAAGTATATGAGTAACAGTGAGATTTTTTCATGTTTAAATAAAAATAAGTTTCTTAAGTTGGTAGAAACATTTTAGTTTTACCTATCATATGTGAGAATGTAAAAGTTATTTATTCTTTAAACACTTATTTGGTATTTTGTTTTAATTATTGTGAATTCTCAAAGTTAGAGTATCTCTGATTGAAAATCCTAAGTACAAAACGGTATTAGTTTCAACGAATTTAATCAGAGTTTTTTATTGATTGATATGAATTAAATAAAATTAAGTGATAAATTAAGATAATTATTGTTACTTACAGATATATTTTAAAGTAGATGTGTTGCTTAGCCAGAGAGGTTCTCGCTTCTCCATTTAGTCTTTGAATAAATTTAAGTATAATTTTCAAATATATAGTTTTAATCTGTTAATTTATTATTAATCACAATTATTTATTTTCAAAAATAAATGATCTATATTTACTTAAATATACATTATACCTAATTTATAATTATATTATTAGATTTATTATTCAATCTTACTCAATTTCTGTTATTACAAAAATACAATTATTGTAGGAATACATTTGAATTTGGAAAATCAATTTAAAATCAATAAATATTAAATCAAAATCGTGGCAGTTAAAGTTGGCCAATTTGAATGATCTTGGGCTAATTCGATAAAGAATTCAAAATAAGCTGGACTTTACTATTGGCGGTACTATTTTATTGCATCCCTGGAGAGAGATAACTCGACTTTAATGTGAGGGTATAATTTAATGAATTTGGAAGTGTTTAATTAAACTCAAGTTATCTCGTTCCAGTGATGCGATAAAATAGTTCCACCTATAATAAAGTCCAGCTTATTTTAAATTCTCTATCGAATGAGCCCAAGATCGTTTAAATTGGCCAACTTTAACTGTCAAGATTTTGATTTATATTTATTTTAATTATAATTAATTTCCCAAATTCAAATGTATTCCTACAATAATAAAAACGAGCATAAAAATACTCCCAATACTTGTTGGTTATAATTAGTATTAAGATTGATTAAAAAAATATAATTATTAATTTTAACTTTTTAAATTTTAAGATACAGTCTTTAATCCAGATAAAATAAATGAAATATTTGCAAACTTAATGTTGCTTAAAATATAATATTTTGATTTGATAAAGGCTTAAATATTTTAGTAAATATAATTATTTCTCATTAGATCTTAAGCATGAAAAATATACATATAAAATAGTAAAATCATTCAATCAAAAGTTTGAATTATCTCAAAGATAATAAATTGCATTGTTTTTAGATTTATGCTATTAAAAATAATATGGATATAATAGAGATGACTCCTCAAACTTATTTTAGCACATAAAAATAACGAACAGTGTCAAAATTAAGATAAATTTAATTTTAATTAATTACTGCATTATTTTAATTGCAGATTAAAATAATTTTCTTCTTATAGAATCTTAATAATATTGCCAATTGACATTAATGAATCTTTTGAATCCTAGCGCATTTTTATGTTGTCACTATCCTTCATCATGTTATCCAACCTCTCCTTTCTCATGATGTGTTAGCGCCATTAGAACCAAGTATCCCTTTCTTTCGAAGCAAGCTCATGCGAAATAAGAGTTGGTGATGAAATGTTATCCTAAAGCATTTCATAAGCGAAGTTAAAAGATTTTAATTGATCGAGAGCAGGATCTACTTGAATATTTCGTCCAAGCAATTTTCTCTCAGCACTCCACTCAACTCTATTTGCACTTGTAATTAAATGCTTGTTCTTGTAATTAATTTCATCTATCTCTTTAAGTATTTTATTTGGATCTTGGGCAAGTATGATAAAATTAGTATATGCAGCATGTATAATTTCTATATCTCCCACTGTCTCATTTAATCATATATCAGTAATTTCGCCAAACCATACTGATAGAAACAAACCTAACTTTAGCTGTGCCTATTAAACTTGTGTAGTTTTAGTACCATTTAATAGAGTAGCCATAACTGGGGTGATCTTTCATTTTCTGAACAATCAAGTTCTTTAAAAATGAAAATATTAGCTGTTCAATAAGGTGCTGCTCATTCCTTGCATTCACTTTAGTTCTTGATAGTAATGTTATTACTACAATCATTCAAAGTGAAAATCTTTAGTTAATTTTTATTCCTCTGATTATTTAGAAGTCAGTGAGTGTTTTTCGTCTGATTTATCTAGCCTTTCCTCTCAAACCTAGTAGCATCTTCATTAAGAAAATTCTCTTTTATTTGTTTATAAGTTTTTTTTCAAGACATCCCAAGTAATATTAGGATATTTCTGAGCCAGCTCAAAAAGTAATCAGACATCAAGCCACTATTGATTTGTACAACTGATATATTTTATCTATGAGGATCTTAAAATTATCAAATTTAAGTTGAATAACCAAATGAAAAGAAATATAAATATTATTCATTAATAATATTCTTGACACAGAATTGTTTCAGAATTTTGATCGCAAACTTGATTTAATGCATTGCCAAAATAGTGGCAGTTAAGTTTCTTCTGATCACTATTATTTAAAGAAAACTCTCATTAGATCAGTTATTGTTATAGCTAATGCTGTTATTATTGTTTTAGTTATTGTTTTTATTTAAAATCAAATTTTTAGTTATAAAAGTTACTATTATTGTATTAGTTAAAATAACAAAATACTGATGTTTAAAATTCATATTTTTTTGAATAACGTAAGCCATTTTGTAATAGATTAAATTGATATCTAAAAAGAATTTAATATTCAAATCTAATATTGAAATAATATCATACACAATCAAAACAAGAATAATGAATTCTAATAAGAAAAATATGATAAACTTTAAATCAAGAAAATAATCTACAAATGAGTGATATGTATCGGTTCTTATTCTAACAATCAACATTCTTATTGTTATTTTGTTTGAATAAAAATAGTATGCATAATAATTATAGTTAAAGTAAGTTGAATAATTATAAACAAGTAAAATTTATAAAAATATAGTTCAACTTATAATAATTTATGTTCTATTTGATTCTCAATCTTAAATGCTAATTTTATGAATTAATAATCATATTATTAAGATATTATATTTAATATTAATTTCTTAAAAGATTTTGACAAGATTTAATCTAAATGAATTACCTTTTATAAGTATTAAATTATTCGAAAAACTATGTATAACATTTTTTAATTAAATATCGAGATAAGTATATAATTAAATTAACTGAAATTATTTTAAAAGATTGGTACAAAAAGTAATAAAAAACTTGCTGCTCTTTCACCCCAGCATATATCGCCATAATAATCTTAAGAATTACTTTTAAATTATTCCATACAATCTATCTTAATCTTTAATTAGGCATTTTTAAATTAGAATATTTATTTTTAATTCAAAAATGTTTGGTAAATTTCAATTAGATGAAGTGTTTAGAATTTCTAATTTTCGTTTTAGTATTCATGTTAATTTTCCTCTTATCTTTAGCCACCAATTATCAGTTGTTTTCCGCCATCATTTGATTTAACTTGGGCAAGTTGCTTTTTTCTTAATTCATGTAAAGAGGTCCCTAACCTTCACCTTTATATCTATTTATTCTTGCACTATTTGGGGATACAAAGAAATGTTTTCTTTTCCAAGATTGGCATCAATAATTTTTCTCAGTATCCCTGTGGCAGTGGTTGCGACTCATTAACTACAGTAAGATGCATCATCGATATGTAAATAAAGCGAAAGACAACGGACGCAAGGCAGAAGACTCGGATTAGTAGAGCTGAAGCAGGATCGAAGAAGATAACTGAATAAAGGAACAAGAATGGCTCTTCATCAACAGAGTCATCTTACGATCTTTCAAAAGCATAGATTGAGTGGAGATTATGATAGAAATAAAATTTAATTAGGAATAATTTGTATTTAAAGTCTTAAATTTCAGGCAAATTTTAAAAAAATTCTAGTAGAAGTAATAATAGTAGTATTAGTAGAGTCTTTAAACAAAATCAACCTGAGTAATTTCATAATATAATTGAAATTGATAAATATAAAATCCAATTTTAACAAACATTTCAACAAAATAATTTTATATTTAACTTTAATCAAATTCAGCCATAAATATAATATATTCTTTTAATTCCTATGAATTTAGTTAAAGCTCCTTTTTTGTATAAAAAAAGTTAAGATATATGGTAATCATTATCTTGACCATATTTCTTGGATTATTCACCTATTAAAAATTGTAATAAAAGTTAAAAATTTAATATATTATGAAGGTTGTTATATCTAAATTAAAAATTAAATAAATTTCTTATAAATGATTTATAAAAAAACATTTATAAAACAATAGACTCAAAATCACCATTCGATATCATAATTATTAACTTTTTATTAAAAATTATAACTTTTAGTAACAAATTTTAATAAAAATTGATTAAAATTGATTTATTATAATCTTACTATAAATATATTACACACTGTAACTCATGGAACCAGTTATGTATATATCTTCTCTGATACCTAGTTATAACATGGAGCTTTTTACAATTAAATTTACAGCCTACATGCACAGTCACATTGATAGATGAAACAAACCTAGCAAGTATCAGGAGATAGGAAGTCATAGAAGGGAATATAAACATTCTATGAAATAAGCAGTTACACAATTATGAAAATTCACACAACAAGGCTGTTTTAAACTAAATTTGCCAACTTAAGATCTATTTAAGTTGTGGTCAATTCAAGCAAACAAAAATACTTGAAAGTCTTCAAATTGGACAATAGTTGTTCCACTTTATCTTAAAAAAGTCTTTGCTGCATTTCGAATGATAGATTAAATTTGTGGCTTACTCTTTAGACTTGATGCTGATGTCTGCAAACTAAATGAATGAAAGAGCAATAAAAATGACTAATCATGCATTCATTTCTGATTAAACACCAATCATCATAAATCAATCAGCATTAGCAACTACAAATTATAGACGAAAAAGAGAAAGTTAAAAATTGAAGAAGCAAGAACAAATAAGAACAATGTTAGTATATTTGTCTTTGAATCTTCAGTTAGTAATGGGCTGATTCTGGAGTCTATTTCCTGCTTAATAAAAAGTTGTTTATTTCCAACCAAAGTTTAGATGTAATCATATGAAATATCCTATGACTCTTTCTTTGCCACTTTAAGGATTTCTGTTAGGATTAAAGAGAATAATCATTTTACGATTAAAATAATGGGATTAAATTCTTTTAGATTATAATGAAACAGTTTGTCGTTTATTTTAATGTTGTGCAAAAATAACTATTCAAATGGATTAGGGAAATAATATAATTTATTAATTCAGATTCTTGAATATCCTTCTGTTTCAGACCATTCTTCGCACAAGAACACTTTTGTTGAATTGCATGCTACTCATACTAGATTCTTACTACAATATTTGTCACACTTACTCATTGCATTACTGATATTAATCCAATGACCAAATATTATGTCAAGTAATTACCTAATAATAATGGCTACAATGAAGAAGTTTATCAAACTTCTGCAAAAAATGAATATTTTCATAGTCCAGAGAGAACCTTTAATCATAAATCAGCACTATGAAGTTACCCGAGTCTTTAGACTCCTAGAAGGTAACGCTAATAGGCTAATCTAGTGATATATTACTTTTTTTTAAATTTAAATAGATAAAATAGATAGATTATAAATGTAATTTGCATATATATACATCTTCATAAATGCATTCTTTGTTTTAAAAAGCTGGTTAATGTCGGAATATCTTTTTCTGTTTAATGAGAGTTTGACTAAACAAGAGTTTTATAGTAGACCTTATAAAAAGCAAGATAAGCGTAGAATGATGAGAACAGATACAAAGAGATTGATATCTCATTCATTAAAGATTTGTGCAATCGCAAATATTATTCTATATTTACTGCATAATTAAATGTCAAAATGAGTATTTAAATTAATGATGTTAGAACAAAAATAATTTTTCAATAAATATTTAATATATATATTTGACGTTTATTTGTTATTTTACATTCTCCTATTTTTTCACATTCTTTTATATAAGTTTAATATCATTTATAATTTATGAAATCATTAAATTAACATTTTGTAATTTTATTTTTCTAAAAATGAGCAAAATACTTTTGTTTTATCAAGTGAATTTATTTGATGTATGATGCTTTTATATTTTTTGGTTTTCATTATTATATTGTGTTGTATATTATAATTGTATTTAATCAAATTTTGTCCTAAAATCTAAGCTAAAAATTCAATAAATCATACAGGTATATATATATATATATTACTGATTTAAAATTAAAAACATAATTATATTAAGACATTTTTATTTTTAGAGTAAAATTAATCAATTAATAAAATTTTTAACAATCTTTAATAAATATCTATAAAAAAGTCAAAATTAAAATTAGAAAAACATAGTCATCTGTAAAACTTAACTTAAGAAATATGTTTGATAGATACATTAAGCAGAAAATTAATACGAAAATGTAAGATTAATATAATAAAAGGCTTCCAATATACTATACATAGAAGATATTGAAATGGAAATTAAAGGTACTAAACATTAAAAAAACTATAATATTGCTTGAAAAATCTAAGAATAAAATCCTTATTTTCAAACAAAATCTATGTAACAAAATATAATAGAAACCCAATAATTGTAACGAAGACAATAAAACAACATTAATCAGAAAGACCCATTCTAGATACAGAAAATTAATATATAAACTGTAATAGTTAGAAACCAACAAAATTACAAATATTATTATCAACTTAAAAATTAATTAAAAGGTTGACGATTCCTAGGCATCTATACGAATATGTAATTCATCCCATATTGGATGCACAACCAGAATTCACTAATGTGGTAAAGAACCTACAGCTCTTCCTAAAACGATGAATTTTAATAATTCAAAGTTACCTTCGGACAAGACGATAACCATTGAGAAACAGACAGAGATATCTCTGATGATGATTTCCACTTTTTTTATATTCTTCTAACACCAAGACTATAAGATACTACAAGACGGCGATTTGCCAATGATATGGGAATACCCACAGTTCTACCAAGTAGACGATCAATATCTTGAAGGTTTCCACTGGAATTCAAAGAAGGAAATAACATTCTCAAGATTCACAAGACCCAACATAATACTGGGCTAATACAAAGACACTTAACTCCAAATAAGGGAATAATATTCTCATTTACTAAATAGTTCAGGTTCCCACCGAGTACATTTTAAAGAGACATCGCCGCTTAAAAGTTTAAAGATTTTGTCGACTCCGAACATTATCACTAACATTAATATTAAGCAAACCAGTAACACTTAAAAAATCCTAGAGAACACAATAACAAAAAATATGCCTTGATTCAAAACGAGTACCTGGAGACTTTCCTAATGACAAGAACTACTTCAAAATTTCACAAAACGCAGAAGCCCCAAAACCAAAACCCCATGACTAAATAAATAGGAAAAAATTACCAAAATTTGAACAAAAATATTCTCTAAAAATAATAACCCAAGAGCACTAAACAACCAATAAAACCAGCATTCGTCAACTCCAGATGTCAATAAAGCAAGCTCTAACAACCAAAAGATTTGCCACTTTAAGACACAGACTTCACAGACTCAGTTCAAGATGAGACTACTTAGTTTCACCATCCTGGAATTAAGAGATCCTAAACCAGGCGGTACTGAATAAGGACTCAGAAGACACGTCACGACTTAAGTACACATCAGAATCTGGCAAGATTAAGATTAACACTCAACAGAATCTTAAAGTATACAAGAAACTAGACCGGTAAATTAGGTCAACATAGAGCTAAACATTCTACTAAAAACTAATGAAGTATAATCTAAACTTCTATTAAGTAGTTTCTAATAATTCTAACACAGTGAGATCAGATTCGAACTCCTTTAAAAATTGAATAACCTCAAGAAAATCAACCAAGATCCACAGCCCCTTAAACAAAAATCTAGCTACTAAACCAACTCAGTCTACTCTTTCAACATGAGTTGAAACTAAAAAGTAGATAAGAAAGAGCACTTCTCAGCAATCTAATACTATAATACAACAAAAAAATAATTGTAAATCTCACGCAAAAGAGAGAGCTCATCAAAATTCTAAAAGAAAGGGATAAAGGAAAGAACACAAAAAGGAAAAGAAATGGCTCAAGAAACACGGGAGAGAAGATTTAAATTAAAAGTTAATGTCCATATTAACTACTCTTACCACCACATAAAGGGCTTGACCCTTACATATTACTATTTATATAAGATCTGGGATCCCAGAGAACTCGATGTGATCTAATTAATATTTTTATTATTGCAAATACCCTTAATTTTCAAATTTCTTTATTTTTAAATTTTTAATCATTTGATATATCTAAAATATTATTTAATAAATACAACAAATTATGATTAGAACTATCCAAAAAATATATAATCATCAAAAATTACTATTTTATTAATCTTTTATATGCTTTCTGCAGAACCTTAGCCGCTTATTACATTGATTGAACTCCAGACTCCAATAAAGTTATTAAAATAAGAAGTATCATTTATTGAAAATTTATTATATTAAAAATATTCCTAACTGCATCATCATGATTCAATATATTTCTTAACTCTATAAAGTTATATTGGTACTCGTGGGGTTTCCAGTTTAATTATCAACTAAGAGTTTATAAGGTTTATGTAGATGAAACTATATTAAGTCTAAATGAAGCATTATCAAGATAAGTATTGCATTAAATCATTATGGTACGAGCTAAAAATAGGAAAATCATAATGCTTCAACTCAAATATTACTTGGTATTCTAATAAAACCTCAATAAATAAAAATTGATGGAATAAATATAAAATAATTTTATATTTACGGTTTTGGGGTATTGATGACAGCGTTATGACAGACTGATTTCCGCCGACTAAATTTTATATATAATGGATTATAATATTGATAAAAGTCAAAGACAAAGTAATATTGGGATTTATGAATATATTTAAACTATCATTAAATGATAAGCTAAATATTGCTGATAATTAAACACCAAAATTTAATTGAAAATATTGAATTAATTATAACACTTACTAGTTGTACTCATAAAATGAAATATATTTTCTTTTTTATTATACAATTTTTAAATCATTTTTTCTAGCAATTTCACGAATTAATATCATTGTAAAAATCTTATTAAGTAAATAAGCTTAAAAATATCAATAGCCTTACAAATCTATTCGATCTCAATTAAGTCAATAATGATATAATTAGACTAAAATCCTGAAAACTATATTTGATATAAATTTTTGGTATAATTATGGAATAATTAAAATAAAATAGATGTTTTGACTTATGTCATAATAATTTTATACCACAATTAAGTAAATAAGCTTTTTAAAATATAGATAAAATGCACTAAAGATTGTAAAATTAAATAAATAAATTCAAGTTTAAATGAACTTCAAAGTTACTCTATCTAATTATAAATGCAGCCAAACATATTTTGCTATTATGAACATTAGAACTTCTTTTAAAAATATTAATAATCTAGTATAATTGAAATGAGAAAACTGTTAAAATCAAATAAAAAATGCAAGCAAATAAAATTATGTTCATATCAAAATAGATTAGTAGAAAAAAACAGTCTCTAATTTGAATTAAGATTAGTGATTTTAATTATCAATATTAGTGAACTAATCATGCTTAAATTTAATCATTATTTCTGATTCATTTCTATTTTAGGGCATCTCTCTAAATTCTTTTCATATAACTTTCATTGCAACTTTTTCTTGAGTGTTTTTTGTCCAAAAAAATTTAGATATCTTCAGGGTATCTTCCTTGAGTTATCTTCAGGATATCTTCCTAAAAAAAAAAAAATTTGAATTTTTATAGTAATAAATGCAGCAATAGCAACAATAATAGTAACAGTAGTAGAATTAGCAATAGAAATAATTAAATCAATAATACTTACTGTTCAGGGATTTTTTTAAAAAAAAATCCAATTTTCTTAATTCATGCTTTGAATATAATGAAGATGAGGATAAAGATGATGATGAAAATAACAACTAATTAAAAAATATTAAATTTCTGAAATTCTCTAAAATTTCAGCAGAACAGTAAGTTTTATTGATTTAATTATTTCTATTGTTAATTCTACTACTGTTGCTATTGCTGCATTTATTTCTGTAATAATTCAAATTTTTTATTTTTTTAGGAAGATACCCTGAAGATATCTAAATTTTTTTGACAAAAAACACTCAAGGAAAAGTTGCATTAAAAGTTATACGAAAAGAATTATAAATAACTATTCCAGTTAAACTTTTTAATTAAATTAATGTATTATTATCAAGTGATTAATTCATAAAATACTTCATACAACTCATTTATTGTCACTGTTTTATCATTGTCTACTAAAACTCTGCACATTAATTCATTGAATTGAATTTCAATTTCATCGTCTGACATTAATTCTAAAAATTATTCTATAAAATTTGGACCCCTGTGATTTAAAACTAAGAACCTATCTCTTCCAACCAAGCATTCTATTAAAATTAAACTTAATGAGTAGATGTCCCAAAATTTTGAAGTTCCATTCATATTAAGTTTTGTGTTTATATATGGGTTTTTAGTGTTGGGTCTTGAGCCCGAAACATCTTTTTATCTTATGCAATAATTATAATTGCCTATAAATACTTGAAACTCTGGTTCAGTCTAAACAAAGATATTTTCTGATTTGATATCACGATGAGCAATCTTCAATTCATGTAATTATTTTACACCTTAAATTAATCCAAGCAGGGCAAGTTTAAGCTAATGTTCGTTTTATCTGTGTTTTATTAAATATCTCAAATTGCAATTAAATGCTCTACTCATTATTGTTAATGAGTCTTCATTTAGTTTTATTGCTACTATTTAATTTTGTTGTGCTAAATTTAATTGATTAAAGTAGTTGAAATATGTGAATTTATTCCAAACTTTTTCTAGCAGTCTTTTGTTATTGATAAATTGATCAATTTTATATTCTTCTTATCTTATTTTAATTGATTAATAGTATAGATCTTCTTTAGATGATTATTCAATTATAATTTTGTGTTTTTAAGCTGTTTTAATTATAAATTCTAGTTCAGGGTAAATGCTCTTAGTCATTATTTATAATTACTGCTCGTTATCCATTTAGCTTTAATAATCTTCATCAAATTCTTCTTAAAGTTGTAAGGTTGTTGTATCTATTTATACTTCATTTTCATCAAATACCCCAAGATTGTTCTATTAAATCAGTTATTTTTCAAATTATTTAAATAAATTGGTTTATTGTTTTTTCTGTTGTGGAGATTGCTATTCTAAAAAGGCTTGCAAGGTATCACCTTTAAAAATTATCTATAATTATATTTTAATGAATTTAGATTTACAGCTGGGTCTATGTTTGATTGATTATAGTTCTTATAAATTATGCTTAAATAAATGATCAACTAGCAGTTATCTTTGAGGTTATGGTTAGAAATTGCACCCTTTAACTTGACATAGATATTATTTATTTATTTTCTTAAATTATTATTGCAACTTTTTCTTGAGCAGATGTCTTTCTTGATCTTTATAAAATGACTTATAATTAAAAATTTTCTAGCAAATCTCGCATTCAACTAGAAATTCTGGTCTTGGTTTTTGGATTTGATCATAAATTTTATATTTGCACTATTTTAAAAATTTATCCTCAGTAAATTGCAACTCATCAACACCTTCCAATCTGTTTTTTGACTTTTTTAATAAAATTATTCTCTCTTATTGGGGAGTATGCTTCACCATGAGTTGTTTGAAATGGCCTTATATGTATATTTCAAGTTAAAATTATTATTCTATTGATAATCATTAAAATAATTAAAACAAATAAATATTAAATATTTAATAATTTCTCATCGAGAGACAACCTTTTAAAAGGTTGTCTCTCGATCAAAATTTAATTTTATATTTTTAAATATAGGTAATAAACAACATTTAGTTTCTTTATCTAAATAATTTAAAATTTATAATTCATAATAAAATAAATTCAAACTACATCAAGAACAATTCAAATTCTAAATTAACAAATTTATTAATACTATTTATGCATTGCTTATAATCTGATATGTACTAGGTGGTACGATTATAAGTGTTAAGGTTAATAATTTTATTATTTTTATAATTTTTATTAATTTCATAACTAAATTATAACTTAACATATTTGGAAAAATTTTGAATCCTGATTTAAGGTCAAGTAATCCTGAATTTTATTATAATTTATTATTGTCCCTTAAAACACTTAAAATTTGATCAAACTGTATTTATAGTTAATTACTTATACATTTCATTAAAATTATTAGAATTTTAGATTAATTATTTTTGATTTAGGATGTTTCAATAGGAACAAGCCAGAAATTAACAATTTGTAGATGCCAGATTATTTGAAGGAAAGCTTTCTTCAAAAGATGACTGGTACCGATTTCTCAAATATCATCGTAATATTTATTGTTTTAATTATTCCATAGAGGGATACTGTCTTCCTGATACTGTCTTCCTGGATATATAAATACATCAATGCGATTTATAAAAGACTTTCTATAAGGTTCAAAATTTCTGATTAAATAAAAAGAACTTGTAATAATAGAAGTGCCTCATTATCCAGAATTTAAAATTGAAAACATTTTAAAATAAATCAAGAATGATGTTAATATAATCAAGCATCTTAACTATTATAGTGAATCAAAAGTTCTACCTGAAAGAGATTTTTTCTTTAAAATTGTGGGAACTTTAGCTCCTGATTACTTAAAATAATTAGTTAAAAGTTAAAATCGGCTAAGGAATCTTGAAGAAGTTGATTATAATTAGTAATAGGCAATAGCAATCAGGAATGATATATACTAAGCAATTCAAGAAGAACCTTTCTTTTCAAGTATATTTAAAATTTATAATTAAATTTAATATTGTAGGATCAAAGGGCAAGGAAAAAGGATTATTAAAAGTATAATCAAAAGCAAGAAGATAAATGACAAAAAAGAGAAAGGTTTATGATTTGCAATAAAATTATAAAGATTAAGAAGAAGAAAAAATGGCAATATAGCCATCACAAATGTATGTATGAGCAAGATTAGGCTGAAGAAAACAAAAGATTTAAATTTAATTTGTGAATTAAAATTTCTTTAATTTAATCTATAGTATATAAATAATTTCATACATAAAAATAATCATCAATATATTTTCGCATCAGTTTGTATTGCCCCTAAATTGAATTTATTATTTATTATTTCTTAATGGATAATATTGAGTCTTCAACAATTATGTAATGCTTTTTATTTGTAATCTTAAAATTTTGTAATTGCAATTTTTATCTGTAAATTCTTTTCACAATTGAAAATGCGCCTTCAATACTATGATACTGAGATGAATATGGAGCATTGTAAATTATCTCCCAACCAAATTATTTCATTAAATTATGCACTTCTTTTGACTTGTGCATTTTTAAGTTATCCATAAAGAGATAAATTTTCTACTTTTAATTAATTTGCTATAAGTCTGTTAGGGATTGTAAAAAATGGTGCTTTTTTAATGATTTTAATTCTAGTTAAAAGTGTTCCAATCCTTCTTATTCGCTTATGAATACTACAGCTGCCAAAGTGTTAATTTATATTCCAGATTACTCTAAGTACACATTATTATACTTTTAAGACCATGCCATGTATTTTTAAGAGTGTGATTTAAATATTGCTTCATCAACATAAATAATTTTATATCCGTATTATCGTATTTCTAATAATTATTTGAATTGATTGAATTTTGATTCATTTATTTATTATAATTTAGAGTGAGTAATGTGATAGGTTTTTCAAACTTGCTTGTATGAAATTCCATATTTTTTAGATATACGTCTGGCTGTCTAGTAGCTTAATATTATTTGTTGATATTATTTTTGAAAATTATTGATTCTATCTTTCAAGGATAAATGCTGAAAATATTGTAATTATTATTATTCAGTCAAATATTTCACTTGATCATTAGTTAAACTAAATAATTTGAAATTTAAGTGAAATGATTAAACAAAATTAAAATTTGCTACTAATAAACATTAGCTATTCAGCTTATCAAGTTCTATATTTAATCTAAATCCTTTTTTTCCTTATCCCTCATTCGCTTAGCTTCCCACCCAAACAATACCCAACCAGGTCTCCTATTTAACCATCTACCGTAGACATCAATGAAAGCACCACCGGGACACAACTGCTCTATCATTTCGTAAATCTACTTGGGCTTCTGAGAAGCTGTTCTTCTAAGCTCAATGAAACCATTCTTAACTTTTTGTAAATTGAATAGCTGTTCAAGGTACTCCATATCTCCCTTAACGCCAACTACGCATTCTTCAACACAGTGTTAGAAGTATCTTCCAAGCCCGTGAATTAAACTCTTCCCATCATCAGACTTAAACCATTCAACATAAGTGACGATTTTATATCCTAGACCCACCAGATAAGTCTCACACTAATTTCTCATAGCATTAGTAGTCTACAAGAAAACAAATCCTTTATCTTGAATGAGTTCGATTGGAGTTGAAAGTATTTCAGTGATAGTCATACAGTTGTAGGGCAGGTTTAGTCCAGTTTTGGGATGTGGTGGGTCAGACATGATAACGTCAAATAATTTACCATTAATTTTCTTTCACTTTCTGAGCTTTATCCATTCTTCATTGTCTGTGAGGTCTGCTTCAAATGCTTCTATTTATGGATCCTTATGATGCTTCTATTTTTAGTGATACACCAAATCTGCTTTGTGAGAGTATCTCTTGCCGCATTTGCACATATGTTGTTTTTTGGCAACTTCCACTGCCTTTTGCTTTTTATGGTGTCTTCTAATGTGAGTGTGCACGTTTGCCTTCTTAAAGCTTTTGTATTTTTACTTGCAGCTACTGTAGTATGGGCACTTAAATTTACCATCAATTCTTTTCAGTATCTATAGTTTGGGCTTCTTTATACTCTTATTGTTCATTCCTGAGTTATTGGGTAGGATATAACTAAATAATTATTAAGTAATTATAAATATTTTATTTTTTATAATAAATTACGAAATTAGGAAATGACATCTGATTTGCAGTCTAAATTAAAGATTGTATGAATATTCTCTGAAAAATTTGACAAATCTAATAAATATTAATATTGCTAAAATAGAATTGAATCGGGAAATTTGAAAAATAAATATTTGATATTAAATATAAGTAAATCTTACTGCCACTAATTAGACTAGCATGTAGATCAAATTATGTTTACAGTACTTACGTTTGTTTTGAATGTCTCACGGTAAAAGTGCTTTATGGTTCCTTATTAGTCCTCGTAATCTGTGAGTTGACCGAGTTGACCATGATTACTTTTCATTTATAGGGTAAGATACACGGAGTTGACCCAGTTGACCTAGTTGACCGCATATATTTCTTGGTCAAATACAGAGGATTTATATAATAATTAATTAGTTTTTTTATTATTGTATTAAACTAAAATAAATAAATACATAAAATTTAAATATATATAATAATATCAGTTGACCCAGTTGACCTGGTTGACCTGGTTGACCTTAGATTTTTTTAAGTCAACTGGTTTATGTTTTTTA
>ARYC01009544.1:0-23449 GCA_000711775.1 Oxytricha trifallax | reverse complement strand
CTCGCTAATTCCTCCAAGAATTGCCATTGTTTATACCTTGACTTTTTAGTCATAAACTTCTATGTTGCTATGCCTCTTATACCAAGACTTCTAGATGAAAGTGTTGAAGTAAACACAGCCTCGTCAGCATGAATAAACTTAATATTATTCTATTAGGCTCTCTGCATTAATTATAAATATAATTTAAGTTGTTGTTGTAAAATGGCAGAGTGAAATCAATTACTCTCTTGATACGATTAACACTTTTGTAAGAGATACCGTTTCGTTTATAAATGTTTGCAACAGACTATGCAGAGATCATCAACTCAGGGAACTGGCGATGAAACATAATAGCTCGTTAGTTCGAGAGAGAAGTGAGCCCAATACTTCAAAGTTTTTTCATTAATAAGATAGTCAATATGCTTCTATAGAAACTTAGACTTCCTCTTAGGCTAAGAACTCAGCTATTATTGCTTTAATTATACAGCTTTCAAGCAGTGAAAGAGAACAGTTGAGGGACTACGCTTTAAGAGCAGTGCAATAGACTTATAGTTCAGTACTGGTTTGAGTTATTCACTGTATATATCACATCCATAACGCAGTTTAAACACTAAATCTATATACTCTTCATCATAAATAGACCCCAAAAGTTTAATTTTAGTCTCGCATTTAATTAATAACCCCAACCCCTAACAAATTCTCTACAAATCAAAGCACTTATAAACCTCATTAAGAGGTTTTGTTTCTTAGCATTTTTCTAAAGAGTTAAGCTACAAATCTTACTTGAAATATAAGGGTGCTTCTGCAGCTCTGTTATCCAGCTCTCACTTATCTTGATCCCTTGTTTGTCCTTATCTTCTGAAGAGATACTGTACCTTTTCTTATGACATTCTTGAATAATTTCTTTCAAGTAATCACCTTTAATTGTTGCAAGTATGCCAAAGAAATAGTTTCTTTCAGGCAGTTTATTTGACAACTGCTTCTTAGTAGGCAGGTACAGCGAAACCTATGGGTCGTTCATAGCATCATCATATAAGTTAGTCACTGAGATTTATGGATAGTTTGGAATCTCTGCAAAACTTTACATCTTAAGTTTTCAATGCTTTCTTCTCTTCGCAGAGTATCGCCCTTAGAAATGAAATTTTGGTGCCTTCCATCGTTGGCAAGAAAAAACCAACTACATAATCAAGATGAGTTACTAAGAGTTCATTACCTTGCTGCACCAGGTAGCGGTTCAAATCCTCCTTGCTTCAAATCTTTGAATCAATTCTTGTGCTTGCACTCTTTTCATTGCATCATTTATTGACTCCATCTTGTTAACAGATCTAAGAAATGATATTCAAATTATAGTTTATTGATTTCAATTATATACCTCTGTAAAACTTACTATTAAATACGGGCATCCTATAGGAGGTCAACCTCTAAGAAGGATATGGAGAAGGTTTTGAGAACTGGTTTCAAAATTGAGAGATTTATATCAATTTCTACTGTTATAGTTCCATATTTTTATAATTTAAATTGGTACGTACTTAATTAGGAGCAGCTCCTAAAATGCTAGTACTTAATTAGGAGCATTAATTAAAGCTAGTACTTAATTAGGAGCACCCTAATTTTAATCATAAAATCACAAAATACCTCCTAAAGCAGTACGTACTTAATTAGGTGCACCTCCTAAATCGGAACGTACTATAATCAACTTATTATTGATAGTAAAAATGGTTACTTTCTCACCCATTTTTAGAGCTGGTTCGTCTCTTAGTGCTCATTTATCTTTGCTAATACTCTAAGAACTTCCCTTGATACTTGTAGGCTTGCAAAGCTCTCATATAAGCTCTCAGTTATAGAGGCAGTTTTATAATTTTAAATTCAAATTTAAATATGAGCGCTAACATTTTAAGAAAAACAACAGCACTTCCATAAAACTAAAATGAGACTTACCTTTGGGAGCAATAAAAGGTGTGATAGCTGCGAGATGAACTCTCATAAGGAACTACCAGAGCTATCACTTGATGTCTCTGTTATTAAAATTGAAATTCATAATAGAAAATTAATGGCAAACAAGTGTGTGGGAGACAGAGAGGAGGAGAAAGGTATTAATGAAATTCCTATACAAACTGAAGAAGTTGAAGTCTATTTTTGTGAGCTATGTGAGAGAGATTTTGCTCATAAATCAAGCTGGTACAGACATAAGAAAGAGCATAGAGAAGCCAAGCCAACTGTTTATTTAAAGGATGATAAAATAGATGGAAAGTATGACTGCTTTGAGTGCCATAAGCAATACTCTCATACAAGAGACTTAAAGAAGCATCTATTAAAAGCTCACAAGAAAGATATAGAAGTTAAGAATCATGAAGTTGAGCTGAAGCTTCTAAACAAAAGAAAAGCGAGGGAATATTCTAAGGTCGTAGTACCTGAATAAGCTAGAGAGTTAGAGTAAGTTAAGAAGGCACGCAACCAACTGACCTCTGAAATAACAAAAATTATGATCAAGATTCAATACAAGAAAATACCGGTTCTTGCTTAAATTGACCTAGACACTTCTCTTTAAAGCTACCTTATTATAGAAGACTCCTTTGATAAGAAAGTTATCAATGATCATCAGTACGCATGCAAGGTGTATCCCTTCAACTATCTCTTAAGTGATGATAAATATCAGATGGAGTTTACAAATGAGTATCAAGTACTCACTTAAGCTAAGTTTAAAGAGTGTAGTTACTTAATCAAGCTAGATGCTGTTCTTCTTGCCAAGAATCATGTGGCTCTCAGACTCCCACTCTATGAAATGACCCTCAGAGATTTTATTACTGATCAAAGGAATCATAAGTAGCTTGCTTTAATTGCAACCTAAACCTTACAAGGTATAAAAGAGTTACATAAGTTAGGCTTTGTTCATAGAGATTTGAAGCCTGAGAATGTTATGATAAACTTCTCACCTGTAAGAGTGGCAATTATTGACTTCAAGAGAGCATTAAGGGTGGAAGTATCAAGGCTAGGAAGTGTTATGGGAACTCCGGGCTATTATCCTGAAAGAGAAGACTGGAGAGATGGAGATTATTAATGGGATGTGTGGGCTTTAGCAGCAATAATAATAGAGTGCGATATGCCTCGCAACGATTACTACTCTACCAGGTGTGAGAAAGATGCTAAGCAAAGAATCAAGTAATTTATAGACAAACCAGAGTCTCTCAATCATTAAAATAAATGGCAGAATCAATAATATTAATACCAAACTCTAGATCAGACATAATATTAGAGCAGATAGAGTTGTGGTTAAGTAAGATAAACTTCAGACCACTCCCACATGATCCTAAAGTGCATTTTGAGTGAATAAATTATATAAATTTACTATAAATTTCACATTAAAATCTATTAATAATCCCAACCCCTAACAAATTCCCTACAAATCAAAGCACTTATAAACCTCATTAAGGGGTTTTGGGGTTTAGATTTCAAGCATTATTGTAGGAATACATTTGATTTGGGAAAATAATTTATAATTCAAATATTAAAATATTGAATTCGTGGCAGTTAACTTTCTGGAAACCCTGACAATATGGTACTTGTTCAATAGAGAATTCAAAATTAGCTGGATTTTACTATTGGTGGTACCCCTCTATCGCATTCCTGAAGCGAGTTAACTCACTTTAATTTTTGGTGATTTGTTTAGTGTTTTTAATGCCAAAATTAAAGTCGAGTTAACTCGCTTCAGGAATGCGATAGAGAGGTACCGCCAGTAGTAAAGTCCAGCTAATTTTGAATTCTCTATAGAACAAGTACCATATTGTCAGGGTTTCCAGAAAGTTAACTGCCAAGAATTTAATATTTTAATATTTGAATTATAAATTATTTTCCCAAATCAAATGTATTCCTACAATATTGTTTCTACATTTTCCTTCATATATTCTGTAATATTTCCATTCTTAATGTGTTTTTGCCTTTCGGTTCTCTGTTCTTTCATGACTTTTGTCTGTAGTTTCAAAGGATCTCCACCAAACTAAAACTCATTAGTCAATTAAGAATGAAGATTAGGAGATAAAAACAATTAAATTAAAATTAATTTATTATTGGAGTAAATTAATAATGTTTGTGCTAATTATTAAAACCATTGTCTCGAGTAATTTTCTATATAAAATAAAACAATTAGGGTGCGTAAATTTGGTTTTAGCCAAAATTTAATTAATTTGCGCCAATAATAATTATATTTTAATTTAATTGTTCTTATCTCCTAATCATCATTCTTAATAGACTAATGGGGTTTTATTGCTGAAATATCATTATTTTTAGATTTGTTTTTGTAATTAACAAATTTTGTTGAATGACCGCCATCTTCTGGTCATAATTTTTTCAAATATTTATAATTTTTAATTAAATTATTAATTATTTATATTTTTCTATAAATAAATCATGATTACCACCTGCGTTCCCATTAACAACCTAAAAATGTATGTAGTACCTACAGTTAAATAAAGGATGTTGTAATTTATTTACCATTAAGCTTCAATAACTTTGCTGCTGTAAAGAGTTTTACTAGTGCCACATAGAAAACAGTCCCTCTAGAGCTGGAAGTTGAATCCAACCTGCAATTTGTAAAAATAAACAAGGAAGTATTCGTTCTGACAACATCCTCAGTTATCTGGTTATGTTTAAGAGAGAACCAAAACACAACCGACCAGTAGGCATGATTGTCTGAATTGTAATGGTGACTCAGATTCACTGTTGAAGATGATGAGTCAACTTGAGTCAGAGTCATGTGGCCTTCTATATTATTTAAAAAATCATAAATTTTTACATATACAGGGTATTACATCAAAGTGATTTCTGTTTCTTCAATATTAAAAGTGGCCTGAAGGGACATATGTTAGAGTCATGGTCAAACTTGTGTGAAAAATGGGACAACCTTCTCCTGTAACTGAGGAAAGATACTAAAAGCTATTGAATTTAACTATACTTCTCTAATAATTTGCTAGATTTTTTAAGATATAAGAGTTAAAAGGTGATAAGATTCCCTTTAAAAAGGGTAGAAATTTGGAGTAGAAATAAGCGATCTATAGTTTTTATGCATCATCTATCTGTGATTAGATAAATTTTAACTACTGTTAAAGTCAGAGTAAAGTTTAATCTCTTATAAGTATTCGTTTAGCCCCTTCGTTTCAATTTTAATCTAACTACCAGGCTTGGCAGGGTCTTAAGTAAAAGCACCGTAGAGCGCAATGCTTAAATATATCTAATTATCTAAGTTGTTATAGTAAAATTAGAAGTTACTTCTTTTAACTTTTAAGGTTACATTTTTTGTTGCTAAATCTGTTTGATTATTATTAAGTGAGTATCTTATTTTAATTGTTTACCTATAAATAGCAAGAGTAGTCACCGAAATTGTATTCATATGGAGCCGTTAAGTCAAAAGTGCTGTCTAATATCAAATAAACTATTGCGTAATATTGGGGTACTAGCCTTCACAATTTAAAACTTTACAACAAACAGTATTAGCAAATAGATGAAGTATTTCTTTTTTGCAAATTGTACTTGAGTAAAATGGGTATGCTCAGAAATCAACTATAAAAAGGATCTGATGAGGATATGTTTATCTCTCTCTTATTTACACTGCTCTATATAACGAAAGCTCTCAATTTTTTATTTTCCTAAGCTATACAAATTTTTGTATAAATTCTGTTTTTTAATCTTACTTTCTTAACTACAAAATGGACCCTATGTTGTATAGGCGCATATTCTAAAAGAGGTATTAGGATTACTAATCCAATTATAATTATTATAATTTATTGCTTGCTACCCATAGCAAAAAGGACTTTTTTAAACTAATAATAATAATAATAATAATAATAATAATAATATGATCACATTGAGGTCTCTGGGGACCCTCGATCGTTAATATTTTTCAATATATATAAGGGACTAGCCCTTTTAATTAGTAGTTATTGTTTGTGTATTTAGTTAAATTTGGACTTTAACTTAATTCACAAAACTTTCTTTGTCTTCTCTGTTAATCTCCTGTGCCACTCTTTTTTCTTTTTCTGTTCTTTTCTTTGTCTCTTTCTGATATTTAATTGTGGTTGTTTAGGATTTTTAGATTGCTCTCCAACGAAGTATTCTTCGAAATTACTCTTTTATAGAGTGTTGGTGAGAAGTACTCTCTCTCTTTTATACTTCTTAATTCAATCTCTCCTTAATATAGAGGACTGAGTTAATTAATCAGTTGACTTTCCCATTGTTCGAAATTGTGAAATTTGTTCTTGTCATGGGCTATTATAAGTCTTTGAAGAAGTTTAAATCTTATCTCGTTTGGATCGAAATTTTGGAATTCACTTAGTAAAAGTTTAGTTTAAACTTCTTTGGGTTATGTATAGACATCCTGATTAATAATGAATTCCCCTTTAATTTACTTTGGCTTCTCTTTATGTCTTCATTGATCAGAAACTGGCCAGTTTCTTGTCTGTTAATGGTAGCCTATTTAGTATTGTTTTCCGTATTGGGTAGGTTTTTGGGTGATTCTCTCTGTATCTTATCTTTCTCAATATTTTGTTATTGGGGAATCACGCTTGCATTCTTGGGAGAATCTTCACATATCTTATCGTGAAGTGAGATTGATTCCTCTTTTAGTTGGTTGGTCTATTTAGTAGGTAAATTCTACTATTAGATAGTACCTTGAGAATCTTGCTAATTCTGTACTAGTTAGGAGTGAATTTTGGAGTTAAAGAATGATGGCTTCTTTTTAGTCTCTCCTTTTTGCTCCATTTGATTGGAGGTTCTAGTTCTGAATTCCCATTAGTTGGAGTTTTGTTGAAGGGGTTTCTGGGTGTTGTTTTTAGAAGTATTATGTTTGTACTCAGGTCCTTCGTGTGGTTGATTCTTAGTCTTCTTCCCTTTTGCCAAAAGGGAGTTTGTATGGTGTTAAGGTAGTAGGCTGTTGAAGATTTATTAGAATTTTTGCCCTTAGTTGTAGGTGGAGTCTTTGAGTGAAAAATTTGGTTAAGTTGGAACAAACCAATTATGTCCATTCCAGTGTAGTGTTGGATGGTTTAAATAACTTTTTTCCTCCTTAGGGATTCTTTTGTTTCTTGGTTGGACTCCATACCAATCGAAGGACTGTTGTTGGTGGTTTGGTCTTCCTTGCTGATGTTTGACGTTGTAGTAGTCGTCAAGTTTCTTGTATGAGTCGTTAAACTCGTATTCTGAGCTTGAGTCGGATGAGTTACCATATGATGATTCACTATCGGTTTCCCAATAGTCTGAGTCTTGTCCAAGTTCTGCTTAGCTGTACTGTGCTAAGTCTTTGAGAGAGTTGGCTGCCTTATCTCTAAAAAGAGGGGCGCCTAGATTGAGTGACTTCTGGTCGGGGACTAGGTTCATCTAATCAAGTTCCTTTTAGTATCAATCTAATTTAATAATACTTTTTTAAACTAACCTCGTAAATATCTTTCTCTATTTTCAAGTGGCAGAAAAGATTGAATGCATTAAACCAACTTAAGTCTCAATTTTTGAAATACAACGAATCATTAATTAGTCTTATTGGTGTACAGAACCTTATTTTCTTCATGTAAATTTAAAATATAGTAGTAGGTATTTCAGGAACTGCGAAATATATGGTAGTCATTAACTTAAGCTATCCACCATCTTCGGAATTCTTTTCCTCAGATTAGACATACTAATTTACCATAAATTCATAGTAAGCTTGATAGCTATCATCATAGAAATTGCTTTAAGAACTGTCTATATATATATATATATATATATATATATATATATACAGTTGCCTTACGATTGCAGGTTTTATGATGGATTGAAACTATTGAATTTTATTCCTCCTTGAGCGAGAAGACTGGACCCTTCGCCAAATTCTTAACTAAAAATAGCAAATACCTGGCATGGACTGGATGTAAAATCAGCTAAACACTATGTTAACCAAACAATCCAACTTTAAAAATTGAAATTTCAAATCTCAGCATTACGAACACAACCTTATTCTTGATCAAGGGGATCTTCCACATTGCTGATGCTCCAAGTGTTATAATTAAGAACTGAAAACTCATAGAATTCTAATCATTTCATAAAATTCAAGTAAGTTGTACTTGCCTTTACTATTATTGATTATTCTATTTTTAATATTTATTTTTATATCAAATTAAAACTTCATCTATTTTCATCGACTGACATCCTTTTTAATAATCGTAAGGCAACAAATTTTCTTATTGTTTTAAGCAGTATCAGTATCAATGATTTAAAATTTATTCTTTAATTTTAAATATTATTGTTTTTATTTTATTTTATTTTCTACTTTATGTTTCGTTCTCAGTATTGTTAATTCCTTTTGCTTTTAGTTATAGTCCAAATGGCTTTCATAGGGTGCCTATTTGAAAATCTTAAATGATATTGATGGACTCTTTATATTAAATAGGGATACATAGAACAATGTTCTAAATCCTTTTCTTTAACTCTGAATTGCTAATGGAATATAATGGTTTAAATTACCTCACTTGACAATTATTTAAAAGGTTGTCAGGTCCTAAAAATACCCAGAAGATACGGTGAAGACATCTATAGCGATAGCTACTGCAACTACTTGGAACAATGTACCAGATAAGTTAGATTTGGAGAAATGATAAAAAAATTGTATATATCACTCTATATTTAATTAATTGCATTTTAAGTTAATAGGTATGTTTATTAACGATATTTAATAAATAAGGCAAGTGATAAAACATGGATATAATTTGAACTGATCATTTTTATTTATTAGTTGCTGTTATATATTAAAAGATTAGTCTTATATTTTTATTTTGCATTTTCCCCCACTTGAATGTTTTTTATCAATATTAATATAGACTTAGTCAAACCAGTGCTGAATTATACAGCCATAGCAAGACTCCTACGCAAGAGTGCCTCAACTGTTAGAAATCACTGCATGTTAACTGTTCAGTCAGCATTTTAGATCTGGAGCCTGATAACATTCAGCTAAAAAAACAAAAGTTCACTCAGACCCATATTGACTATCTCTGTGACTCTAAGACATTCAAGTATTGGGCTCACTTTCCTCTTGACTAACGAGCTGTCATGTTTCATCGCAAGTTTCCTGACATGCGTAACTCTCCTTACACTATAGCAAACATTTATAGACGAAATGGTATTACTTTCAAGACAGTCAACAGAGTGAAGAGAGTGATTGATTTTACAATGCCATTTTATAGTAATAATTTAAACTTTATATATGATTAAATGCAGCGAGATATTACTAATAACATCAAGTTCTTACACGCTGATGAAGCTTTATTCACCTTCAACACTTTTATTAATAAGTCTTGGTCTAAGAAGTATGATTATATTGAAGTCTATGATTAAAAAGTGAAGGTAGTCACACATCTAATTTTAGCTGGTATTAGCGAAGATTCAGGCTTAGAAAGTTATGTCATTCATCCTCACACTATTAAGCGAGAGCAGTATATAGAGCTCTTGAATAAGCTAAGAGATAAATAAAACGATCAAGAGATCATTTTGTTTGTTGATAACTTATCAGTTCATAAGACTTAGGAGTCTAAGAAAGCTTATTAAGAGTTAAACATAACTCCTGTAAACAACGTTCCTTTTATCCCATAATTTAATGGTATTGAATTTTACTGGATTTAAGTCAAGACTTACTACAAGAAACTACAGCTGTATCATCTAATGCATGATTTACCAATTGATACAGAATTTAATTCAAAGTAGTTTCAAGGAGTGAATAAAGATAAGACTACGATATATATTAAATGGCAATTAAAGTGATTAGGCTACTCTTTTTTTTCTCTTTTTAAGGCATGACATGCCCAAAGTTTCTTCTCTTACTGCCATCTCCTGCTTCTATCTTGATATCCTCTGGCTTTTAAATATCTTTATAAAGTCTCTTGCTAACTTAATAAACTGTCTTCTGTTTTCTATCTCTATGAACCTTATCATGCTCTTTCATTAGATTTATACAAGTGCCGAATTTTCCAACAAAACTTACTTAAAAGATAAGGATGTTTCTTAAGTTCCTTTAGCCAAGCTGAGCTTATTAGAATACCTTGCTTCTTCTAGTCTTCAGGAGAGATAGAATAACGTTTCTTATGAGCTTCTTCAATTATTTCTCTGTGATACTCCTCTTTTATTGTACCAAGAACACCAAAAAAGAAGTTTCTCTCTGGTAGTTTATTGGAGAGTTTTTTCTTGATTGGAAGGTAAACTACCACTTCTTCATCTTTCATGGATCTTCATAAAGATTAGTGACTGAAATTTCAGGGTAGTTGGGAATTTCTATAAGTTTAATCACTTTATTTTTAATAGCTTTCTTCTCCTGACAAAGTATTGCTTTCAATAATACAAATTTGGTACCGTCCATCGTTGGAAGGAATAAACCAACTATAATAAGTTTAAAGTCATAAAGTAATCTTACCATAAATTAGGTTTCGTTAGAGATCTTCTTTACTTCCTAATCCTGAGATCATTTCTTGAGCCTCAACACATTTCATTTGATCATTGACTAATTCCATCTTTGTTCCTCTTCCTATTAATGAATTTTAAATTATAATTTATAGACTTCTGGATCTTATTTTAAAAAACTTACCATTAAATATGGGGATCTTATAGGAGGTCAACCCTGCAAAGATACGTGGAGAAAGTTTGCAGAAGCTGTAACAAACTGCATTGATTGAGCTCCATTTTTATCAATTTAGTTCCATTAAATTAGTACTTAATTTGTTTAAATTTAATTTTTATTGGTACCAATTTAATAGTAGCATAACTTAATTAGTAATTAGTTTTAATGTAAAAGTTCCAAAATGGTTTAAAACCTAATTGGTACCAGTACCAAGCGAATATCTAAGTTGGTACCAATATTAAAAATATTTTGCATGAAATTAGAAAATTTATAGTTATAAACTTTGTATAAATATGATGTCTAACACTTGAAAATCAATTATCATTGCTGCTCTGGTTAAGTTCCTGCTCATATAATTTAGCTAGGGAAGTTACTACTCATTAATAATAGTAATATTTAAATTTGAATGTAAGTATGGTGGCTAACTTAAATCGGAAAGCAGTTTCTCTTGTAGCAGGCTAATTATAATAGTTGCATCCAAATACACTTTTAATTGATGCTGAATGAAGCAGGAGGACTTTTACCTAAAAAATTCTCCATTTTCTTTATTTTTAATATTAATTTTAAATATATTTTAATTTTTAATAGAATAATCTACAATATCTAAATTCAAAATATACGAGAGTCATTGATTATCATTAGGTCTCTTGGGGAATTTTTTCCAAATTTATTATCAATTTTTTATTTTCTTTTCAAAATATCCTTGTCAACTTATTTATTTAAAAGGAATTACAAGAATTCCGAAAAAGATATAGAACTTATATTTTTTAAAGTTTTATCTTATTTTTACCACAAAATTAAATTAAGGAATTATTATAAAGCACTATAAAAATCTATAAGATTTATTCATTTATCCTTAAGGATTATTAAAAAATAAAAACAGAAAAGCTCTATTTAATTAAAGTGGGTGAAATATTGAGATCACTTACTTAATAATATTTCTACTAATTAATTCAAATAAAACCTCGAGAGATACTATTTAAAAATGACTCTCAACAGTAACAAATTAAAATTCTCTATATATGATGCTTTAAAAATATCATATTTTTAATATTAAGCTCAGACTAAAATCATAATAGATGAGAGCAGCTTCAGAAAAACATTGTCCGGCTGAAACTGTTATAAATCATTGCTCAACTTTGGCTTCTTCAAGAAGCCAGAAGTAATTTATGTTGAAAAGGAGGTTGATCCAAGGTCTATAATTTGAAGCTGATGCCATTAAAATTTAAGTTTAAAACAAGAAATAGAGTGCACAGATGGTAGTTTAAACATAAGTTGAAATGGTTGAGGAAGATAAGGGACAGCAACCATTAGAAAAAATTAAAACATTTTAATATGAAGACTGCCAAAATTTCTTATCAACTGAATCTAGTTTGAAGAGGCACATCAAAGAGATACACTCTGGTAGAGCTAAGATCTACTTTAATCATTATAAAGTAGATGGTAGGTATTAGTGCACAACATGCATGAAGTCTTATACTTACTCAGCCAAAGTAAAGAAGCGCATTCAAAAACATCATTTAAGTGAATTCCTGATTAAAGATGAGGAAACTTAAAATATTGTACCTGCTTAATGAAAAAATAACTCTCTTGAGTCATAAAGAGAACTGTAGGAGAGACTTAAGAGATAGAAGCGATTGGAGTCAATGAACCAACAAGCAAATGGTATGTATATAGCATGCTTATAAGAGAGAGCAATGTATATACCTGCATTAAATGCAGTCGACATAAGCAGCTGTAATGAAAACTATTTGAATATTGACGTACCAAACAAAGTAAAACTTATAATGGTTGATGATTTAACTTACAATGTATATCCTTTCAAGTATCTCATTAAGAACGAGCAATAATAAAATGAGTTTGCAAATGAATAAATTGTACTGAGAAGCTTAGAAAGATAATGCAAGAACTTAGCTAAGCTTCACGGAGTTATACTTGGACATGGTTTTATTGCATTAAGACTCAAGAAGTTTGAAATTACTATAAGAGAGTATCTCTATCATAATAGATATGCTGATTTGAATAAGATACTCACAGAAATGACTAAGGGTGTGAAAGAGCTCCATGATCTTGGGTATGTTCATAGAGATTTGAAGCCAGAAAATATAATGCTAAATCTCAGTCCTTTAGAAAATAGCAGTCATAGATTTCAACAGAGCAATAAGGTAAGAAATAGTGACTTTAGTTAAAGTACTATTCACATCTGGGTACTTCCCAGTCAGAGAGAGGTGGATTAAGGCTCTGTTTAGTGGGGTGTCTGGGCGGAAGCAGTAATTATCTAGAGTGCGATATGGAAAGTATGTCATACTATGGAACGAAATAAGAGAAGTAATCAATAAGTTTGGCTGTTAAACATATTATTAAGAAGAAATCTGCGATGAAATTAAGAATATAGTTGAGATAGTCATCGTAAAAGCTCCATCATATCCAAGATAATAATTAGATGATATACTAGAACTACTAAAGACTAGCAGCAGATAAAATTTGTTTGAACTAAGTGCACTAATAATCAATAAATATTCATTTAATTCACAAGAAACCCCAATTAGACCCCAAGTATCTCCTAAAAATCAAAGAACTAATAAACCTCATTAAAATGTTTTGGGGTTTTGAATAATTTAGTATAAAGTAGAGATCTTAAAGTCAGTCTCAGACTATGATTCGAATCTAAAAAGAAAATTTATTTCATGACTAAAGGGAGCTCGATCATAAAAATTGTATTTATTTAAATCTTTAGTCTAAAGTGTAATATCTTGATATCTACTCTATAAGATTCTCCTTATTGAAGGATACAAATCGCTGAAAAATTATCTTTTAATGAGTAGATATCTCTTGCTCCTTACTCGAAAGTTTTTTATTTATACGAACTAGTAATTCGTAAAGGCTCTTATCACACTTGGGAAAAATGTTTGTACTCCAAATGAAGCATTTAGCCGATTTTTCAAGATCGCTAATCCGATTAGGACCAGGTTTTAAAATAATTTCTCTTATTGCTTGTACTTTCTTTTTTCCGTGCTACATTAATTTTCAATATTATCAATAAAAAATTTACCTTATATTAACTATCAAATTCATCTATTTATATTTACTAATAATGAACATTGAATTGTAACTTTCAAACTTGATGGTAATTATGATATTTTATTAATTACTAATCTAAATATTATCTTAAAATATTTATAGTCTTATTGATATTAATTTAATTTACTAAATTCCTTATTTTAACATACTTTAGTTGCTATTAAGAGAATTTAAAATTCGTTTTTACAGCAATTATTATAGTATACATCGTATTTCAAAGAATAAATTGTTAATAAATAATGTATTTTTGTGTTCATTTATGAAAAGTTAAGTAATTTAATTGATGGATATAACATAACTATTCAGTAGATATATTGATTTATATATTTTATTTATTTGCGTTCTGACTTGAACTTTATTGATAGTGTTTTATAAATATCATTTTTTAAGTACTTACTATAATTTTTATTGAGAATTTATATTTAATTGAATGAGTTAATTAATAAATAAATATGAAGATAAAAAACTTAATCAAATCATCAATTATTTAAATTATTAATTTCTAAAATAAATTTTTTCATTAGATAGAGCTTATTTCAAGGAATTTTTATATATTTTTTTTATTTTTTTCATCTTTATAGTTGCCATTTTATTGTATTATTTCAATTTCTTTTTATTTTTCGTAAAAATTATTAATTATTATTATTATTTAATTTCTCAATTGGTTTAAATAAATATTTAAAACACATTACAAGAAGTAATATCGACCAATTAAACATGAATTTCACATTTACCCGACACAGTTTTATTATTTAGAGACTAATGCTCAATTTTTAAGTTTCATTGTATATCGATAATTAATTAGCAGTATATAATATTAATATTCTAATGATTAACATATTTAAATTTAACAATTATTAGAAAAACAATACGATTGTTATAGTTTTAATGCAGTGATATCACATTTAAAATGGCGAAATCGCACATTAATTGAATAATTAAAGTTACATTTAAGCTTGTTGAGTTGAATAATGTCACCGATGAACATATACACAGATCTAGTAGTGTATCTAGAAGAAATGAACTAAGTGCAGGCAATTTAACTGGTTGAAGGCTCACATTTAAGAGGCAAGCAGCAAAACTACTCGTATTTAGCCTATAAGTTATTGAAATGTAGATAAATTTATTATATAGTCTTGATTATTTATAATTATTAATAATAATAACAGTAATATCAGCAGAGTACAATAAGTAAGTTGGTTAATTTTTATAGAACTGTTTCGGTCCTGATCAAGCTATTTTCATAAAAATTAAGTCAAACGAAAGCCCAATCAATTGACTATTGAGTATTATTCATCTTAGACAGGCATGATTCAATGAGTGGAAATGGAGGGATCAGTTTCTGTATAAATGATAGACTTGTAGGGGAGGAGAAGAAAGCTTAGTGCAAAGGCTTGTACTCGGATATCATTCTGATTATTGATAATTTAAATTATTAAATGGTTAATTCAATAAAATCTGATTAAATATACAAGAAGTAATGCTCATTTGATTAAGATCAAACATGAATTTCAAATAAAACAGTCAGCCAAGTCACCTTGAAACACATTATCAGCTACCAGTGCATTTAGTCATCCCAATCCACTTTCAACTGATAAGCAGGTGAAACTGAGTATGATAATGACTGTTTATTGTCAGTAGATAGCGTAAATTGGTATGAACTAAATTAATAACAATGTTCTAATAAATATAAAAATAAAGTTTAGTTTAATCTATAAAAATTTATAATAATTTAAATTAAAATTATTATTTTGTATGTTAATATGTGAAGCTGCCTCATAGTTATTAAAGGTATCTGAGACAGGGCACTTCACATATGGGGTAAAACAGGCGCATGTATCGTGCTTCTACATCCACATTGATTAATATTTCAATTAAATGGTCAATCCCACTATGAATTCAACAATCACAGTATATATACATCTATTTTACATTGGTTATTTAATTATCAACCATATAATGACATAACTATATATAGTATAAGTTGTTTATTAACAGACAATTTGCTTTATTTGTATCCACTGATTGCAATGTTTTCCCCTCATATTCTATTCCATTTCATTTGTAAATAATGAACTAACTTTCTCAAATACAGTCCTGTGCTCTCTCTCTATGTCAAATAGTTGCTTTTACAGATTGGAGTGGTGGAAGTATTTAAAATCAAGAAACAAGAATCAAAATATGACACGTAAATACACTTTTCTGAATAATTATTAAATAATTAACTGATTCAGAGATGAGAATAGCTTCTTTACAAATTAATGTTTGATGCAGTGCTATTTCTTTAAATGTCTATAATGGCAAGTAGTCAATCATTTTTAATTTATTCGTGTATTTAATATAAAAGGACTAGGTTAAAATGGAAAAATTTTGTTTAAAAAGCTGTTGAGCACTTATCTAGTTATTACTGACCACTGGAATGAATAATTTGCTAAGCTTATACTGAATATAAATAAACTTATAGAATACATGCCTTAAATTATCAATACTCTTGATTAGTAATATCATGGATTAAAACAAGTTAAGGAACACTTAATTGAATCAATTTATACCAATTTTGATGTTTACATTTCTAGGTCTTCCTTTAAATCTCAGAATCTATCAGGTGTTTACAAAAATCAGCAAGTTCAATAATGAAGTTCATTTACACTAAACTCTCAGAATGATTATTAAATTACCATTAAAAATGATGTAATAAGTATAGCTTGTGCTGATTGAATAACTCCTTAGCATGCGATTTAGATTGAATCCTGCGAATAGCCTTTTTCTTTCTCATTTTGTGACTGCTTTTCACTCTTCTCTTTAGCTTTATCTTAGTTGTGAGTATACTGAGTATAAAAGGTTTTAATTTTAGCAATTGAGAACATCTACAAAGCATTACATTGATTATAAAATGGTTTTATGATAATAATATTTAAGAAATGAATGTACATACCACATCTATATAAACAATTATTACTCATCCCTTCGTTTTGATAAGGAATAAATGCAGGTATATTTCAATCTGATTGTTTCACTCTGAAATGGATGGTAACAGCTCCAAACTAAACATATTTCAATACAGTTTTAAACTAATTACATAAATTTAGCCTTTCCACTTTAATTCTAAGAACATACTATTACATTCAATGTAACTCAATTATTTAAATAAATGAAGGCAAATTATCTTTGAGAAAACAGCTATATTATTTGACTATTTCATTCGAGTTTGTCACCATATACTCAAATATGCACCCACTCATCATGTCTTATTGCTTTTCTGTGAAGTTCCCTCCTAGCTCATTCTTCGGTCTTCTCAGTCAAACATGACCATTTAAATTCATTATAGAAATGAAATATAAGGGCTATAAAAAATAGATAAATGCAATATTATTAATAAATAATTGCATTGGAGATATGATAAGTGTTTTAATCATAATAGTCTCTCCAAATCAATTTGAGAGTTATCCTCAGTGTCCTTACACTGAAGCTAAATTGCAATATATCACAGAAAAATATATAACCATAAAATTTGCTTAAGCAGACTCATTTAGGGTTTGAAATATCAAGTTTTCATAATCATTTATCTATTTGCTCTTCTGTTTGATGCTATTTTAAGTAATAGTTTCACTGGCAGTATTAGCATGCAGTAGTTGCTTATTTAATGCTCTGGATGAAGCCTGTGAAATTAAATATCTTTGAGAGTTTACTGACAGCCTTCAGCTCACTGTTTGATGCCAACGTTTTGCCTGATTTCTCCATTTTAGATTGAATTAGGTTTAGTGCTGTATGAATTCACTTAGTAATAGCTATTAATTAGTATTTATTGTAAAAAGAGGAAGCTAACTTACAATGAATTTAAATATTTATTAGAAATATATCTTGGAATTCTCTTAATAATCGAATGAATAAAGTATAGCTTTAATTTATATTAGCAAATTCAATTCATTTTGCTGCTTTTGAGTTTAATAAACTGGCAGCATTAATAAATCTATGAATAAGATCATTGAAAATTAACCTTTAATTCCTAGATTCTTTTGTAATTACATGAATAATTTCATAAAAGAACTAATAATTAGTTTTAAAAAATTAACAAATAATAAACATTTCATTATATCTTTTTCATTATTAGATAATTATGCATATAGTTAGATGAATAATAATTTAATTAATAAAATCAAGAACACAACAATTATTCTTTAATAAACAATCATTTTAATAAGTAAGTTTCTTTCAAATCTATATTATTAGGCTACTATTCATATATTTTAACTCAAGTTTATCACTAGAAATATTTATATTATGTATAAACTTAAAATAAGTAATATATTTTGATAGCTCAGATTTAAATATGTATGATCCAATCACTTAAATAATAAACAGTTATATCAAATTTAAAGTCCTTAATTTGGAGTATTAATGCAGAATAAGTTCTAAAATTTATACTTTTTCTAGATTCAAAGAGGTAAAAAGGATATTGAGCAACTTGTTTTATAAATATAAGTTATTTTTGATTTAGTAGTTATCTTATCTTCGTAGTCTAGTTTGATTGATTCTTAACAGAAATGGAGGAGTCACTAACTGATTAAATTACTTCAATTTGCTTTAAATAGGTTATGAGCTCTTCATATTTCAATTGAAATTTATTTAATTCAATCGTTTAATTACCATTTTAGACAATTTAATAAATTGATTATTAATATTAATTTTATCATTCATTCCTTTCAATAAGTTGAAATAGCATACAATTAATTAATAAGGCTTTAATAATAATTATTATTTACAGTTCTTTGAATATAGAGTCTTCCATTCCCTCCTCTTCTTTTATCATCTTTATTGAAAAGTATATTTGTAGTATAAAAGTGTCTTTCTTATTTATGCCGTAAAGAACTAAATAACATTTTTACTTCCCATTAATAAATCATAGAGCTTGAACGAAAACTAGAAAAATAAATATATTCTGGTGTAAGCATATGCATGCCTAATATTATAGATTTATCTGATAACTTTATGAGATTCAAATAATTTCATACTGGATACTTTTTTTCAAGGCAATTTTTGAAATTTAACTGACATTCCTACGAGATTTAAAACCCCAAATCTCTTTAATGAGGTTATAAGTGCTTTGATTGTAAGGTATTTTTAGGTTTAGTAGTGAATATAGGCCAATTTGCAAAATGAGAAATAGAAATTAGCGAAATTTAGGGTCTATTTATGATGAGTAATATTTATATTTTCTTCTTAAGCTTAGGTATGGTACGAGTATTAACAAAGACTAAGTCAAACCAGTGCTGAATTATACAGCCATAGCAAGACTCCTACGCAAGAGTGCCTCAACTATTAGTTATTAGTGCTTGCTTGCTGTTTACCATTTTAGTTCGGGTACTTGAAAACATCCAGCAAGGAAATAAAAGTTCTCTCAGACCCAAATTGACTACCATTGTGATTCTAAGAATTTTAAGTACTGGACACTTTCCACTTGATTAGCAAGCTAGTATATTTCATTGCAAGTTTCCTTACTTGTGTTTCTCGCTTTAGATTATTGCTAATATTTATAGACGACATGGTATTACTTCCAAGACAGTCAACAGAGTGATTGATTTTACAGTGCCTATTAGAGTAACAATTTAAACTTTATATATGATTAAATGCAGAGAGCTATTGATTGTAACATCAAGTTAATACATGCAGATAAAGCAGTATTTACCTTCAAAACCTTTATTTATAAGTTATGAAACAAGAATTATGATAACATTGAAGTTTATGACTAAAAGGTGAAGGTTGTCACCCATCCAATTCTAGCTGGTATAAGCGTAGATTCAGGCTTACTAAGTTATGTCATTCACCCTCGCTCTATTAAGAGAGAGCAGAATATTGAGATCTTGCATAAGCTAAGAGAAATACAAAGATTAAGAGATCATCTTGGTTGTTAATAAATTATCAGTTCATAAGACTAAGGAGTCTAAGAAAGCTTATGAAGAGTTAAACATAACTCCTGTATACAACGTTCCTTATAGCCCATAATTAAATGGAATTGAATCTTACTTGTGTTAAGTCATGACTTGCTACAAAAAGGAACTGTTAAGTCATCTAATGCATGATTTACCAATCAATGAATTAGACTTAATACAAAGTAGTTGCAAGAGAGTGAATAAAGATAAGACTACGATATGTGCAGGAAAGGGAGAATGAATGTTTATTAATAAGTTTTAGACTTAAATGAATGAAATAGTTCACATATTAAACTAACCCATAAAGGGGTTTGGCTTCTCTTTCTTCTCCTCTTCTTATGGCTTGCTTGGGCCCATATTTCTTCTCTTAGTGCCAGCTCCTGCATCTATGTTCATATCATCTGGCTTTTAGACATCTTTATAAAGCCTCTTGCTCACCTCATGAATTGTCTGCGACTTTCTTTCTCTGTGAACCTTTGCATGCTCTTTCATAAGATATATACCAGTGCCAGATTTTCCTACAAAGTTATATGTCAAAGCCTACTTTAAAGATAAGGATGCTTCTTAAGTTCCTCTAGCCAAGCTGAGCTTAATAGAATGCCTTGTTTCTTCTTGTCTTCAGGACAGATAGAATATCGTTTCTTATGAGCTTCTTCAATTATTTCTCTGAGATAATCCTCTTTTATAGTACTAAGAACACTAAAGAAGAAGTTCCTCTCTGGTATTTTATTAGAGAGTTACTTCTTGGTAGGAAGGTAAACAACCACATCATCATCAAAAACAGCATCTTCATAAAGATTAGTGACTGAAATCTGAGGATAGTTTGGAATTTTAATTAGTTTTATAATAATTAAATTAGAAGTGAATTTGTGAGATTTGTGAATATTCTCACATTCGCTACTAAATTTAAGACCAGGATTTCTTCATAAATCCTGAAGGAAACTTTGAAGTAGCCTATAACGATCTACTAAATTTCATAAAAGGGTCTGTATAAGACCTCTAATATACCAAAGCTTCAAACTAGGACACGAAGGAAGAAATTACTATTCTTCCCTCATACGTTAAAAAATTATCTGATTCCTTCTCAAGTGAACTCTAATACTCAAAATTCGACTACGCGGGTCTCAACCCAACTCCCGTAAGAGATATGTAGAAACCAATGATTTTAAAATCATAGAATTAATCTGACTCCGACTCTGAACAGTACTGATAGACGACAATCTCTCGTTTACAGTCGGCGACTCTGAAGACATCGAGTATATGCCCTTATACTATTGATGAAATACTAAACATCGGGAAATTGTAAATTTAAAATCTAAGATAACAGAAAATAAAATAATTACTAATAATACAAAGACAATTAAAAATGTAAAACTGCGATGAAATATTTACGTAAATGTTTTTATTACCCAGCATTTACTAACTGAACATATTTAGTTTTGTAAATTTTTAATTTTTTTATTAATTTTCAAAAACTTTCTATTCGAGCGAACATATTTTTTGGTTATTACTCTGATACCATCAGATAAATCTCAATTTTACTGTGTAATTATGCAAGAGTTATTCTTATCTATATATAAATATTGCTTCTTGACAATTTATGTCAAGTTTGTATTTTTACTCATGCAATTTTATTCAAAGTATGTTTTTTTAAACTATATTTAGAGATGTGAGAATAAAGTAAGGATGAAAATAAACAATGGTTTTGAAAAAATGTAGATTCATGAAAATACTTACACAAATTAGAATAGTAAAGCCTCTTCCATTTCATTTTTATTTAAGATTTTATAATTAGTTTCAGTTTTAATTAATCTATTCATTAAAATTAATTTTCAAAAATTCATGCTTAATATTAACATCACCACCTACCTATTCCTCCTTAATACTACCAATATAAAGATAGGTAATATTAAGCACTAGAGGAAAAACTTAAAAAAAGGTAGAGAGAATATATCGCCTAATAACAATATAAGAATAACCCTACTAGCTAGTAAATGAACTAACCTATAGTTCAATACAAACTTAGGTTCTTTAACTCTAGGAGAAAATTGGAAGATCTACTTCCTTTATCTCTCTAATCTTCTTTAGACATCATCCAGAAATCCGGTCCAAAAAACCCCATAGGTAGTACTTGACTTTAACCTTAAACTGCTATTTAATAGTAGAATTAAAAAATCGAATAAACTTACGATGAAATAATTTAAGGTAACACTAAGTTGACAATAATATTGTAGGAATACATTCGTTTTGGGAAAATGAATTAAAATTAAATTAATTAAATATTAAAATCATGGCAGTTATGAAATTTAAAGTGATTCAAAATTCAAATCTGAGTCAATTCAACGGTATATTCCTCAATTTTAGCAGGACTTTACTATTGGCAATATTCTTGAAACATCCCAGAAAGAGAGATATTTTGATTTTGAGTTAAAACCCAAAAATAATATAATGGGTTTTTCTCCCTTGGGAGAAGAGATAAATTCATTATAGCAATAACAACCACCGTCTTAATTTTAATGCGCTATTAAGAGAGTATAATATTGTCAGGGTTTGGAGAAATTTTCTAAAAACATAACTGAAGGTAATTAATAATTAATTAATTTTAATTTCAATTCATTTTCCCAAATCGAATGTATTCCTACAATATCTGTCAATGATAATGACAATATCGGGAACCAACAAAAATCCAAGACTGACAATGAAAATAAAAATTCTCAATATACTTTATTTTTCAACCTGGAAGAAACCTAAAGTTCCTACTCATTAATCGATTCTACGTCGCACATCAGTATACCAAAAAACACTGATCAGATTCTGATCAGAAATTACCTATTCTAGAATATTCCAAAATTAATTTTAAAAAGCCATTATAGATTTTATTAAAGAATCACATGCAATAACTTTAATTCTATTTAATTATAAGACGGTAAAATCCCTATTCTTGGTAAACTTATTCTCATTAGTGACAAACTTGAGTTTAACAGCTTCAATAACAACATACCTCCTCTTACTCTAATTAATTGGGATGAAGCTAATATATGCTCACTCTATTATATTGTTCACTAACAAACTTAAAGAACAAAAGTAATTAGAGAAGAGATTATATACTCACTTGCTAGATCCAATTGATTCTTTAATTAATGGCACTCAATTGAAGAAATTAAAAACACTATTGAGAAAAAATAATATTGGAAGAACGGGAGGCAAAAAGACAAGAAATGGAAAAAGTCCCATAGAAGAAATAATAAGAAAAGAAGAACAATGAGACAGTCCTATATCCCTCAAATAATAAATCTGAGGAGATAAGTGAATTAACTAAATCAACAAAAGGGCTTGACCCTTACATATTATCATATATTTTAGATCGGGGGTTTCCAGAGACCTCAATGTAATCACATAATTATTATTATTATTTTAATCTATCTCTTTCTTCTCTTAACAAAGTATTAATTTCAAGTATTAAATATTGGTACCTTCCATAGTTGAAAGGAATAAACCAACTGTATAATATGTTGGTAGTCATTAAGTATCTTTACCATGTTAAGTTATATATCGATAGAGATCTTCCTTACTTCTGAATCTTGAGATCATTTCTTGAACCTCAACTCTTTTCATATCGTCATTGAGTGATTCTATCTTTGTACCTCTTCCTATTAATGAATTTCAAATTTAAATTTATAGACTTATTGATCCTATTGTTTAAGAACTTACTATTTAATATGGGCATCTAATAGGAGGTAGCCCTGCAAAAATAGCTGTAGTAAGTTTGTAGAACCTGTAACAAATTACAGAGATGGAGTTCTATTTTACCAATTTATTTCCATTAAATTAGTGC